>SZWC01003365.1:161232-182894 GCA_023375785.1 Penium margaritaceum
TTGGGGAACTTGATGCCTGCAACTTGCTCCTGTGAAACTAGATGATGGACCTGTCTCTGGGTCTTGTTTCTTAAGGGTGGTGAAACAATGCCCTTTTGTCGCCCATTTCCATTAATGTACAACATGACGAGAGATGGTTTCATCGACGCGGGGATGCGGCTCTACTTCTTCTTCCTTAACAATGTGGGGTCAAGCGTTGGTGAATTGCATGGAGCAAGATTGACACGTGTGCAGTCTTCTTCTCTCAACCTTGACAACATGGAATAACCCCCCATGCAATGGTCTAAGCGCCAGTGAGTATTTTGTGTCACTACACATTGGTTTACCAGAAAGGGAGGGAGGAGTTTGTGGTGTTGTTCCCAATTCGTGTTTCTCTTTTGAACTATCTGTCATACACTTCATGAACTCGAAAGAGTACATGTGATCTATTCAGTCATAACACAAAAAGATCGCCCAGCCGGCATTGAGGTGAGAGGAGTGTTGTGATGGAAAATTCATCATGTCACTATACACCTATCATGCGTTGGGGTCATTACAAGACGAAGCGTGGCCACGTGGGATGATTTGGATTAGGGTAAATTGACAAAACAACCTTCCTCTTGACCATTCCTACGAAATGATAGGTCTGTGCGTGGCTCCGACCTGAAATCCTTGAAAAGTGGAGCTTCCTATCTACTACAGGTGCCTTGTGTAGTTGCTAGGAAACCACTTGGTCGGATATGCAAACAAGGTGATGTGAGCTAGGTACCATCAGACGCCATGGATGTCCACGCCGGCGTCGAGCAGACGCTCAAGTCGATGTGCACCGCCACCTGGGGGTTGAGCCTGCCCGCTCAGATTTGATTCGAGGGTGGCTTCTCACCAATGTACAGGCAACGATTGACACGGTGGTCCCCTAAGGATGAACACCTGGGAAAATCATGCAGCTCCCCCAAACACCCACAAGCAAGTCACAAGGATGCAAGGAACAACAGTCATAGTGTATGAACCCTAGCATCAACCACATCAAGGCAAAATGATCAAATGATGGCCATGCCTGTGCCAGGGGGCACTTCTGTTTAGCGCATAACATTTCTTCTACCACACGGTGTGTAGTGAGGGCTGCTTGAAGAGAAATACACACTTTCCGTAGCTCCTTGTGCAGAGCAGTATCCTGATCATCGTCAACTGGCATGGTCAGTGGGGAAATATTCACTAAAAAAACAATTCGGCAGAGTTTCCCTTATCCCACTCAGCGTGGGAAAGCATGAGAGGACGATGGCCTGTTGGACGGTGCTGCACGACAAAGGGTGAAACGCACGCACATGGCCACAGGAGAGGAAAGAAGGAGGAGAGGAGAAAGGTGCGTAAGCAACAAGAGGCGGGCAGCTCACCAAGTCTAACGACGGGGGCAAACAGTGGCGGTAGTGCAGCTGCTGCTTAAGCTGCTCTGACAGCCACAGTAGAGGATGCAGAGACGATGAGACAGGAAACAATAGAGAGAGTTGCACCTGTGAAGGTGGAGATGGCAGCTACTGCCGTGACTAGGATGCGGATGTGATGGCCAAGCGATGAGGATGCACCTACAGGGGGTACCTGAGAGGTGAAGATCTTGATGGATACCACAACACTGGAGAGAGCGACAGCAGCTGAGGCTGCTGCCGCTGCGAGAGAATCAACTCCTGCTGTAACGTGCGTGGATATGTTGACTGCTGCGGCTGCAAGATGACCCTGATCGACAGCAGCGGTGGTATAGGTCTCAAGTGTCCTACCAGCAGTAGTGTTGGCAGGTTCCACACAGCACGTGCTGTGGCAGCATACGTGAAAGAGACAGTAGCGCTAGAGACAATGACGGTCTCAAGAGCAGTGAGGATGTCAGAGGGTCCAGAAGATGAAACAGTAGCCTGAGACATTGCAGGAGATGCAACATGACGTGTGATTGCCTCCGTTGGCTCTGTTGGGGCAACTGGTGCTGCTGGTACCGTCCCAGCAGGTGCGGTATGTTGACTCTGCCGACGCGTCCTAAGAACAATGGGAGATCTTGCAAGGGAAGAAGGACGATGTTGTTCGCGTGGCGGCCCCGTTGCTGGTGCGTTCTGGTCGGTTGGTTAGTCGTCCGAGGCTGACTGGCAGTAGGCTGCGTCTCAGTGGCGTTAGCGCACACCTCGGCGCCCGGTGGGTTATAGTCCTCCTCAGGATGGTATCCTGGGTTGTCAAAGCGACGGTGACACAACCACGCCTCGATCCCCGCCCGATCTGCTTCCTCCTCACCTTGTACAATTTTCTCGTAATGGCATTCCCGCTTACTATGGCCCCTTGGAGAGGTGGGGGCTGGTGTTCTCTTTGGAGGTGAAACCAGGGTGGCAAAACAGACTGCAGACACGGTCACTGCTGTTGCTGCTGAGTAAGATGAAGCTGTGTAGTTGGAGGCTGCTGTGCTGTGAGACCGTTGCGGCAATACATCGCAACAGGAGAGATGCAAGCGGCGGAGAGCTGCTGGGCGCGAACTGCGGAGCTCCGTGGCAAGGGAGGCGAGGGCAACGGCGATTTGCTTGACTGCGTTCTGCTGTGCTACGCGGAGAGATGAGCGCGGGCAGCCGAGAGACACACAAATGCGTGTGGCGGTGCTGCGTGGTAGGTGAGCACTGCGGGGCTGCAGGGATGCTGAGATGCCGGTGAGTGAGTGAGCCGGAGCCAGAAGGCCTCGGTTCCGTAGTGTTGCAATGCCCCAATGCTAAAGGGCTACGGAGATGTGGAGCTGCCGAGCTGCAAAGCGACGGGGCTGCGGTCCCGAATCGAGGACTGCGGATCTGCGAGACTGCGAAGTAGCTATGGGTCGAGGCTAGAGTGCCAAGGGGCCGTGGTGATGCAAGGCTCCGGTGTTGCGGAGCTGCGAGGCTACGGAGATGCAGAGTGCGGATCAGCGGAACTATGGGACTACAGAATTGCGGAGCTATAGTGTGTCGAAACTAGAGTGCCTTGACGCCGTGATGATGCAGTGCTTCGGTGATGCGGAGCTGCGAAGTTGCGGTGTAGTCAAAGAAAAGAGTCACGGGAGTGAAAGTTCCCCCGTGGATTTCACTTGCCACGCACCACACGAGATCACGGATCGATGAAACAGAGGGGGGTTGCCCCTCTTGCTTTGATTCCATCAGTTAGTGGCGAGACGCTGATATGCATTTGCTACCATGCAAGCAAGGCACACTCAACATCAATGGCGGCAGATGGAGTGAGGAGTTGAAAAAAAAAACCTTATGAAAGCAGCGAGAGTCAAGCGCCAGCAAGCTCTTAGCACTCGGTTGACCGGGCCACCCACTTGAGCAACTCGAAGTACGGCCCGACCGCCACCCCAGGGTCGAACCGAACTGGTCGGCCAAAAGCCGCCGTGGTCATTCACACCTTGGAGCGACCAAGAGTGTGGCCCCGCATGATCATCAACCCGGAGCAAGAGCTACACAACTAGCACAACATGCAAGGCAGGTAAAAGCAAGAGCCCACATCGACCACGCGCGTATGTGATGCGTGCATCTCTCATGTAATCTCTCTCATGTTTCAGCCATGCAATGGCTAATCACCAAATGCAGAGAGTAGCAAGAACTCTCTCTGGTAGAACTGAGCACGGACGAGCCCACGCCAATCTTGCACCTGACAAAGGCGCCAATGATGCGTGGCCCACAGCTTCACATCCACTCAGTCACCTGCAGTAAAAGTGTGTGTAAATGGATGGAGTCAAGAGGTCACTTGCGTGTTTGACAGACACAACCAACACTTATGAGGACATTGTGGTTAGTTTTTATCAAGCGCAATGCTCCAGTCGAGGTAACGCTGGTCGAGACCCGCTCATATGGTGACTTGTATTGGTGTGACGTGGAGACCCATTGCCTCCATGTGTTATGTATGCTCTATGCATGCGAGCAAGTGTGGTCGAGACCCGGACCCCGGAGACATGTTCCAGGGTCATGAGGAGACCTTGTTGATTTGTACCTCTTGTGTGATGTTTGGCACATGTGTGTGTGATTTATGTCTTGCACGGTCGAGACCCGGGCACTTGGTGAGTTACACCACTGTCATGAGGACCCTTGTATTGTGGTTGGTGTTTATGGCAAACAGTGTGTGTAGCTCCTCACTCGTTGTTGTAGTGACTGCTCTGTCAGCGTGGGGGAGTATTTGTTTGTTTGGCTTCCACCCATCACGAGCGACGACCGTGGTGATTACCCTGTACTAGTGGTATGGAGCAGCAGCACTGGAGCACACGACGACATTATCCTTGATGCGGACGTAGTTGACACCGGAGCACCGATGAGTGGTGGCTCCATGCACCAACCGTTGCTAGACAAGTACCACAACATCCTGGGTGCTTGTCGGGGTCCTTTGCGGTTTTTCTGCAGACGCTAGAGTTTTCTTGGTGGACTGGCTCTCGAGACTGGTTTGCATGTTTTGCATTGTCTGTCCACCGATCGATATCAAACTTGTGTGTGTGACCAGTCTTCGCGCCCGGCTTGAGATTCTGCATCTCTAGGTTCATGTGGTCATGCGCTTGGATACCTGTGCCCAGGTTTATGGCCAAAACAATGGTTTTGGGCCGGTTTTAGGACAAACAGATGCTGCTCGTGCGTCAATTGCTGTGAGTCGCGGCATGAACTTATGTTGTGTTCTTGTCAGTTGTCAGCTCACTCCATAATTGTATTCAATTTGAGCTTCCTGACACTCTGTACATGTCCCTACCAAGACCCTTGCACTTTCGTGCATGACTTGTGACTATCATCACACAGTAACTAATTGTTGACGCTTAGTTAAGTGGCAAGCATTTAGGAAGGTTCTAGAAAACATCTGAGACGGGCCTCAACACTTTTGTTCAAGGTGTTGGCAGTGGATGGGGAAAACCCAGGTCCTAGTGCATGCCTGATGTTCACTAGGCCTATCTACCTTGCTGAGGTGCGCATGCGGACTGTCATCCCTAAGAGAAGGGGTAGTTGTAGTTGGTGAGTCTAAATCCATCTGAGGGATGGCATCAGCTCCCAAGACCGCCTTTTTTGTTTGTAAAACATGCAACTCCCTTCTCTATTTGGTATGGAGCTCGGGATTGCATTGAGTTGAAGGATGCTTGTGGGGATGAGAATCATTCTTGAGGGGGGCAAGGCTTAAGTGGCAAGGTGCTCAAGGTGTGCAAGTTGTCCGCATTTTGGGCGGTGAAGCCACTTCAAGAGCTACCAAATGACGAGGTTAAGCCTTGGACCCATGTCCACTAATGTGTTAAGCATCCTTTGCCCGAAGCGGAGGATGCATACACTGATAGAAATGACGTGATCTATGGACCTGCACATGCTGAACAGAAAACTCAGCGCAACGCAAACATACTTGTGTTACGGGCAGGAGCAAAGGCTATACATGCATCCTGAGCTTGAATTCCTAGGCAACAAGTTGGGGCGCGTTGTTGATACGTGTGTGGGCTTCCACGCTCGTTGCTTAGTGTGTTGCCCCCTCAGTTTGCCGCTCTAGAGTCCAAGTCTTAGTGCTCTGGGTTTGTTACTCAGAACTGCACGCGCTAGTGTTGGTGCCAGAAAACCAGCTGAAAACTAGAAGTAACTGATTAGGAATGAAGAATTAGACACGGTGGGAGACCCCTCCAAGAACTAGCCTCCCCCAGCTCCGTAGAGCTTGTTACTCAGTTCATCAGCCAATCAAAAAACAGCTCTGTTTTCAGGCTGGCAGGTTTTCTCGGTGACCCCTGCCAGGCGACCGACAGCCCAAAACCCGGGCGTCATCCATTTTGCCCAAAAACTGGACCAAACCATAATACCAACGCTGCAAATGCAGTCGTGCGGTAAGAATCAGCTAGAAAAATAGCAATGAGAGATTATGACTGCCCAAACCCAGGCAGCGCCTATACTAGTCCCTGGTGAGAACAGTGCCACGCTAGCATGAGATTTGGATCCTAAGTAAAGCATGACGCTGCAGACGCAATGGTAAAGTCAGTTCCAGCACTGGACGCATGCACACAGCATCCGTAGTGGCCGTGACCGCCGATGGCCCGATCGCCAAGGAGGCCTGCCGATGGAGCTGAGCACGTCGCCAAAGGGAGGAGGCTCCAACGAACTGGGTGTAGTCCTCAGCGTGCGTCTGCTCCACCAGACGACACTCAATTAGCGTCGAGTCTCGCCGTCAGTCATCTTTACGCCGATGTACACAAACCGGGAGGACACAACAGAGCAGAATGAGAGATGTGAGGAAAAACCAACAATCCCCCAGGACTCACGGGCGTTGTGCACATGGGCGGGCATCGACACACTCAACAGAAAGATTCCCCCTGGGCAAGGAGAGGTGCAGGCAGGAACAAAGAGTACAACTCACAGACGCACACCGACCAAGCTCACAACCTTCTTGAACGAGTTGCACTTTAGTACCTTGGTCAAGAATTTAACAAGCTGTCGTGCTGTCTCAACCCACACAATGCTGACGCTGCCGTTGTGCAACGAGTGCACATAGTGATGTTCAAGATTGATGTGCTTTGTACGTGTGTGATGCACAATGTCATTGTTGGCAATGGCCATGGCACTGTCATTGTCACAATGCAACGTGATGGATGTGACAGACTAACACAATTCAGACAATAGACGACGCAACCACATGCTCTCACATGCGCCTGAGCCAAGGGCCACGTACTCAACCTCAGTAGTGCTACGTGCAATGCACCCGTGCTTGCCACTGCGCTAGGACACAGCCGTGCTGACAACCAGAAAGATCCAGCCTATGCCGCTCTTGCCGTCCGGACTGCCGGCACAGTCACTCTCGGTGTAGCCCACTGGGACCACAGACGGCTTTTGGAGGAACATGAGGCCTTGCCATGGAGTCAAGACAAGATAGCGCAGCACTCGGATCGCATCCTCAAAGTGGAGGTGACGTGGCACCGGAGAGAACTGAGCTAGGAGGTTGATGACAAACACAATATCTGGGCGTGTCTTCTTCGCTAGGAGCATCAGTGACCCCATGACTCGCAGATACGTGGTCACGTCAACGGGCTCCCCCTCAACGGCTGGGTCACAGGTCTTCATCCTCACCTGGCCACCCGGTGACATGGGTGAGGACGCACTCGGCACAAGGGGTAGGTCCTCGGCGAAGCGAGTGGATAGATTCTGTACATAGGCAGCCTGGTGGACGTGCAGGATGCCCTCGGAGCCATCATGCTTGAGCTCCATGCATAGAAAAACTCGGGCAGAACTGAGATCCTTCATCTGGTAGGCGGTGTGCAGCAGGTCCTTGACACACAAGATGGAAGCCATGTCTCTCGACACAATGAGGAGATTGTCGGCGTAGACCCGAACGGCAGCAAAGGTCTGACCTCGCGGGCTGATGAACAGTGTGTGGTTAGGAGCACTATGCAGGAGGCTACCGTGGAGGAGCGTGAGACTAATCTCTTGGTTGCAGCACCAAGGCGACTGCTTCAGGCTATAGAGGGCCTTCCGCAGCTGCAAGACCTTCCCAGTGCCATCATCGAAGCCTGGAGGCTACACCATGTAGAGCTCCTCTCCTTATAGCGAGCCATGAAAGAAAGCGTTGCTTACGTCCATCTAATGCAGCTCCCACCTGTGCTGGGCAACCAGGCTGAAGAGCGCTCCGCTAGTGGAGAATCGGCCGACTGGGGCAAAGTTCTGATCGTAATCAACCCAAGGGACTTGAGCAAACCCCTTGGCTGTGAGGCGGGCCTTGTACTTGTCCAAGGACCCGTCCGGCTTCCATTTGCGTCGGAAGACCCATTTGGCACCAATGACCTTCTGACCTAGAGGAAGATCAAGAGGGTCGTACACGTGGTGCTGCCGGATGGCAGTGAGCCCGTGGACGCAGGCAGCATCCTAGTGTGTAGCCTTGGGGGACGCTCGAGCCTCGCGTAGGGTGGAAGGGTCCTCCGGGCGTGCCGTGGAGCGGACTGCAAGGGTGTGTGCATCTCAAGCCCCAAGCATGATGCGCGTGAGTGTAGCCGTGACGGCATTTTGATGCTTGTGATGGTGCATGTCGTAGCCCAATGCGGAGCCCGGGTGGAGGTCTACAATGATGGCCGAAGTGGTTAGGTCGAGGGTCTTGGTGCCAGGGTCCCCACTCACTATCGTAGGAGTGGAAGAGACATGAGGGGTGATGGGGGTCCGAGGTGCCACAGGGCGCGGTGTGGTGGTCTGCGCACTCAGTGACGGTCTCGGTTGGAGGGTGCCGGTTAGGCCATGCGTGTAGCGCGGTAGAGCAAGATATGGCACGGAGTGCGAGGTGCTGGTGGAGGCGGACGGAACTGCTGGCCTGGAGGGACCACAGGACACGGATGGGGCTGCAGATGCGTTGGGGCCAGCGCACGTGACTAGGGCTCGGAGAGGTCGGAGGGGTGAGTGGACGCAGACGGGTGTGCCGGCTTGGAGGGACCAGCAGAATTGAACGGGGGCAGTGGGCGTGACTGGCGCTGCCGGCTCGGAGAGGTCGGAGGGGTGAGTGGACGCAGACGGGTGTGCCGGCTTGGAGGGACCAGCAGAATTGAACGGGGCTGCCGACACGGAGGGGCCATCGGACGCGACCGGGGCTGGCGCCCCAGAGGGACCACCAGACTTGGACGGGGCTAATGGCATGGAGGGGCCAACAGACGCAACTGGGGCTGCCGACCTAGAGGGACAAAGACACTCAAACGGGGCTTCCGGCGCGGAGGGACCACCAGACTCAGATGGGGTTGTCGTCGCGAAGATGCCAGCGGACACGACTGGGGCTACCGGCTCGAAGGGACTAGCGGACAAGGCTGGGGTGTTGGCCCTTAGGGACCAGGTAATGTGTCGCCCGGAAGCGGCAGGACGGAGGACGGACTCACCACTTCCCCACACGACGGGAGGGACATCGACGACTCGGAATGAACGAGGTCTCGGGGAAACAACTCGTCAAAGAAGAGAGCATCGCAGGACTCGATGATGCAGTGCAAGGAGGGATCCCAGAAGCACTAGGCTTTGGACTGACGGGAGACACCAAGGAAGGTGCAAGGACATCTGTGGGGGACGAGCTTCCCGCCTTGCTGTGCGGCGGGCAGCCACACAATGGCCACGCAGTCCCAGACGCAAGCCGGGCAGAGGTCAGCCCGCTGACTGCACCAATACAGGCACGTCGTGGACTGGGGGGGAAGTGGGCCGTGGGGAATTCAGTTCCAGACCCATGTCATGTAGGCCATGGCTTTGAAGTAGAAGCCATCAAGGAGGCCAGACTCGAACCGCATGGCGTGGACGGCATCACCAGTGGTGCGGTTCCACTGCTCGGAGACGTCGTTTTTGGGCTGGTGTGCAAGGCGCCAACGTCTTGTGGTGGATACCGCGGGAGGCGAGAAAAGTCGTGGTCTCTCCCATGTACTCGCCACCCTGATCAGAGCGAAAGCGGCAAAGAGGCCAACCGCACTCACACTCCACATGGACAAGCCAGTCCCAAATGGCGGGAGCAACATCGTTCTTCTGCCGAAGGCAGAAGACCCAGCGGTAGCGAGATTTGTCGTCAGTGAGAGTGAGGATGTAGCGTCCATGCAACCCGATGGACTCGGTAGGGAGAGGACCCATGACATCGGAATGGATGAGGTCCAGAGGGGTGGATGCACGAGAGAAAGACTGAGGGTATGATGAACGGTGCATCTTGCCCTGAGCGCAATCAATGCACTCCCTGGGGCACGGCAAGGGGAAGGAGTTCGGGTCAAGGTCCTTGGCCGACTGGGTGCGAAGCATGCTATCAATGACAACAGGGTGGACGTGGTAAATGTAGCGGTGCAAGAGATGTGTGTGCTGCGATGAGAGTGTGCTGGTGACAAACACATGGCCTGTGGTGGCCGGCAAGGAGGGGACGGAGGGAGCGGAGGACAGACGAGGCACGTGCCAAGACCGGACGGACATAATGACACAGTGCCAACGCCACGTGAGCGCAGAACGTCCATGCTCATGCGATCAAGGGAAGTGACAGAAAGGAGACTGAGCTCAAGAACTAGGACAAAAAGGACATCAGTCACGAAGACATCACCAGTAGGACCACGGAAACGAATGACGCCGACACCGCAGACAGGCAATACCTGACCGGAGCCCGTCCGGACACCGGGCACATCGGCAACAGGACCAAGCATACTGAAGGCCTCGCGAGAGGCCTCATGTGATGCGTGGCCTCGGATCCAGGTCTTGGCAGGGTTTTGAACCGGAGTTACCTCATCACTAACAGTCACATGGCAGCACCTAAGAGACAAGGACACGGTGGACGGTGGCACAAACCAAGATTTCCAATCCTCAAGCCATGCAGCGTTGTCACAAAGAGGGGTAGAAGAGAGCACATGAGACGATGAAATTGATGAGGAGACGGGACACGACCGCAGCTCAGTCTTAGTCATGCACGGCAATGCAGACGGGTAGGAGGTGATGCAACTTGCACTTCCCTGGGGGGGAGGGCGAGGCAGGTCGAGTTGGAGCGCGATGAACTGCTCCAGTTGACGCTCATGGGTGGATGGTCCAGGAGTGTAGACTGAGGACAGAGTGGTAGCGTCGGAGCCCGGATAAGAGAAGGACTACACGAGTGATGGGAACGAAAGTGCCGATGGCTGCGAATGATGTTGCTGCGCAGCTTGCAACGGCGGGACCGGTGTGGCTGTCGGAGGAGTGTAGCTGTTGGACGGGGTGGAGGAATCAGGGCCGGTGACAGCTACGTCAGAAAAGGCAAGACGACACTCACGCTGGCGACGCATGGTATTGATGATGCGTGCCTCGTCCGTCGGTAGCGGGCACGTGTACCACCCGTGTCCTGGCTGGCCACAGTTGTAGCAGACTGAGCCACCACCACTGGACCCGATCGGCTTCTACTGCCACTACTGCTGGCCCTTGCTCTTCTTGCCCTTGCGCCTCTTCTTCCCTGACGACAAGGAGCTGGTGGATGTAGCTGTTACGGGGGAAAAGACGACTACGGAGGCGATGGCAGGGGAGGCGAGGGCCTCTGTACGCTGGATGCTTGACTCTAGACGAGCTTCCTCAATCATGAGGAAAAACTCGTATGCCCAAGGCATGAGGGTGCCCTGGGCCGCCATGGTGGAGAGGACGTCCTGGGTATAGTGGAAAAAGACATTGGCGTACGCATCGGTAGCACCGCGCTTGATGTTCAGGAGCGTGGCCAAAGGAGGTGGAGCAGAGGTGTCTAGGCGACGGAGGATGTCCTCAGCCCGCTGCCAGTAAGAGGTGACCGTCTCGGTCTCCCCCATGTGCAAGGAGTTGAAATCCCGCAGCAGACGGCTGGTCTCAACCTCGCTGGATAGGCTATGGGGACGGGTGAGGACGTGCCATGCAGCTATAGGGTCTGGTGTCCCGCTAGTGGTGAAGTCGCCAAGGAAGGGCTCTATGGCTAGGCGTGATGCCAGAGGAGCGATTGGGATGAGGGCACGTATTGCGTGACCAGCATCATAGAGCTGGTCGGGTTGGGTGGATTTGTATGGAAGAGTATAGTAGGCCCATAGGCCCTCACCCTGTGTCCACATGCGGAAGCTAAACTCCTAGCTCCAGAACTGTTCGCCGGCCTGAAGAGCGGGGGCAGGGTCTTAAAGTCCTTTTACCTGCGGCCGGCACCCTGAGTGGGGCCAAGGACTGAGGACACTATCTGCCGCCGGCGCTGGGTCTACTGCTGCACCAAGTAATATGTGGCAGCAGACACAGCGGGCCTGGCGTGCCCAGGAGGAAGGGTGACGGGGCACTGATGTGTGTATGTGATGCCAGCGGCTGTAGTGCTACAAGTTGCCCTGTCAGTGCAGCAAGTTGTTGCTGAATGGCAGCCAGTGGATCTGAGGATCCGAGGACAAAGCCCGTGGACTGCTACTACTGCTTTTGTTGTTGCTGCTGTTGTTACTGCAGCTGTAGCAACTGCTGCAAGAAAGGGGAGGCTAGGGGTCCCCCCAACAGATGAGGATCCCTCCCCAGCCATAGTCGGCCATAGTGTTTAATTGGCTCTCCTTTTTTGTTTTTTTGTATTCATTGTGCTGATGATGTCTGTAGTGACGTCAGCAGTGATGTCAGCCTAGGATGGTTGACATTAGCAGTTGCTGTTGTGTTATCTACAGAGCTGTTGCTATAGATTATTTTTCTCGTGATGTCAGTAGTGACATCAGTAGAGATGTCAGCTCAGAAAAATCTCATTTCAGCAACGGCTGTAGGTGGAGCCGCTACTATGTCAGCTATAGGGTGGCTGCTGGTATTGTTGTAGCTGCTGCTGCTACTGATGTTGCAACTGCTAATATGCTACGGCATCAATTGCTACTGCTACTGCTGCTACAGTTGCTCCTGCTGCTGTTGTAGTAGTTGTTGTTGTAGCAGCGGCTGCTTCTACTGGTGCAATTGCTGATGTTGCTGCTACTACTGCTGCTGCTGCTGCGGTTGGTGCTGCAGTAGTAGCTACTACTACTACTGTTCAGCTGCTGCGTGCTGCTTCAGTTGCTGTGGCTGCTGTAAAGGCTGTGATGGTAGCTGCAGCTGCAGCCGAGCCACCTGTGGGGTGGAAGATTTTTTCCCCCTTTTTTTTCTCTTGGTTGTCACAGCGAGCTTGCTGCTCGTTGCTAGCCACGAGCTGCGATCAGCGAGCTTGCTACTTGCTCCTCGCTGCTTGCTGCGGGCTATAAGCAGCAAGTTTGCTACTTGCAGCTCGCAGCTCGCTACTCGTTGCGGGCAGCGGGTTGCGAGCAGCTGCAGCTGTAGCTACATGTATTCTGAGCTGTACTTGCTGCTGTTGCAAGCTATTGCTAGCCGCTACTGTAGCTGCTGCTGCTGGCTGCTACTCGCTACTTCTGCCGCCGCAGCCGGCTGCTGCTGTTGCTTGCTACTACTGTGCACTATTGTTGCTACGAGGTGCTGCTGCTATTGGATGCTAGTGTTGCTTGCTGTTGCTGCTGCATGCTGCCGCGAGATGCTCCAGCTCCTAGCTGCTGGTGCTGCACACAGCTGCTGCTAGCTGCTACTGCCATTGCTCGCTGTTGCTGCAAGCTGCTGCTGCTATTGTTGCTTGCAGAACACTCACACCTTGTTGACGTCACGACGTACATCGTCGGCGTGGTGCGTGACGTCGCTGGCCGCTCACCTCCTCACGTCACGCGTGGGGGTCTGTGCTGTCAAAAAAATCCGGCAGCATTTCCCCTGGCACAGTGGCCGTGGGGAAGATTTTGACGCCGCCACCAGGCTGGTCACTGCTGCCGGAAAAATCCGACAGCAATTCCCCTGGCACAGTGGCCGTGGGGAAGATTTTGACGCCGCCACCAGGCTGGTCACTGCTGCCGATAATCCGACAGCATTTCCCCTGCACTTGCAAACATGGAGGTCTGCCGGCGTTATCTGGCACTTGTATGCCAGTCTTCTGCTGCTGCTGCTGCGCTCTGGCTCTGATGCCAAGCTTGAATTCCTAGGCAGCAAGTTAGGGTAGCAACATTGTTGATGCAGCGTGTGGGCTTCCACTCTCGTTGCTTAGTCTTCTGCCCCCTCAGTCTCCCGCTCTAGAGTCAAACTCGGAGTGCTCTGGGTTTCTCACGTAGAAATACGCGTGCCAGTGTTTACGCCAAAAAGCAGCTGGAAATTGGAAGTAACTGATAAGGAATGAAGAATGAGACACAATGAGAGACCCCTCCAAAAACTAGCATCCCTCAACTCTGTTGAGCTTGTTACTCTGTTCACCAGCCAATCAGAAAACAACTCTATTTTCAGGCTGGTAGGTTTTCTTGGTGAGCCCTACCAGGCGGCCGACAGCCCAAAACGCGGGCTTCATCCGTTTTGCCTGAACACTAGAACACACCATAACACCCACGTTGCGGACGCAGTCGTGCGGTCAGAATGAGCTAGAAGAATAGCACTGAGGAGTTATGGCTGCCCTGTTGGTTTTTGCGCATCTCTCATTCAAATCTGTTGTGTCCTCCCGACTTGTGTACATCGGCGTGCAGATGACTGACGGCGAGACTTGACGTTGATGGTGTATCGTCCGGTGGAGCCGACGCACGCTAAGGTCTACTCGCAGTTCGCTTGAGCCTCCTCTCTTCAGCGACGTGCTCAGCTCCATCGGCAGGCCTCCTCGGCGGTCGTGCTGCCGGCGGTCACTGTCACCGCAGTTGCTGTCTGCATGCGCCCAGCGCGTCTCATCACGTCTGCATCGTCATGCTTTGCCTAAGGTCCTTGTTGCATGTTGCATGGCCCTGTTCGGCATCGTGGACCATCGTAGGCACTGCCTGGGTTCGGACAGTCATAACTCCTTGCTACTATTTTTCTAGCTGTTTCTGACCACCCAACTGCGTTTACACCGTCGCTATTATGGTATGGTCCAGTTTTAAGGCAAAACGGACTACTCCCCGGTTTTGGGCTGTCGAGCGTCTGGCAGGGCTCACCGAGAAAACCCTGCCTGACAGAAAACAGGTGTAGCACTATTTTCTGATTGGCTGGTTAGCTGAGTAACAACTTTTACACTAGTGGGGGGGGCCTAGAACTTGGAGGGGTCTCCCATTGTTGCTCATTCTTCATTCCTAACTGGTTGCTTTCAGTTTTCAGCTCCTTTCTGGCGCTAACTCTGGCGCGCGCGTTTCTGAGTAACAAACCCACAGCTTCCAGACTTAGACTCTAGAGCAGCAGACTCAGGGGGCAGCAGACTTAAGCAATGAGCGTGGAAGCCCGCACGCTGCATCAACAACGCTGCTGCCCCAACCTGCTGCCTAGGTTTTCTAGCTTGGTATCGGAGCCAGAGCGTAGCAGCAGCAGCAGAAGATTGGCGAACAGGTGCCAGACAACGCCGACGGACCCCCATACGCGCCAGTGCAGGGGAAATGCTGCCGGATTTTTTCCGGCAGCATTGACCCGCCTGGTGGCGGCGTCAGATTTTTTCCCACGGCCACTGGGCCAGGGGAAATGGTGCCGAAATTTTTCGGCAGCATTGACCCCCACTCGTGACTCGAGGAGGTGAGCGGCAGGCGGCGTCGGACATCTGCGGGCGACGACGCAAGCTGCAACGTCAACCAGGTGCAGAGACTGGCACCAGCGGCAGCCGCAGGCAATGGCAGCGAGTAGCCACAACAGCAGCCAGCACCAGCTGTGTGCCGCAGCAGTAGCAGGCAGCAGCAGCAGCAAAAGTAGTAGCAGCAACAGCAGCAGCAGCAGTGGCTGCAACAGCATTAGTAGCAGCAACAGCAGCGGCGGCCCCCAAAAACCGCCGCTGCTGACGTCAGCACCCCTCTGCTAACGTCATTGCTGACGTCTGTGCTGATGTCATCAACAAAAAGGGGGGGAAGAGAGCAAAGGGGGAAGACCAAAGGGGTGGGTAGAATCCCCACCGCCCCAAGCCACTGCTGAAATCAGCAACACGAAGACAAAAAAAAAGGAAACACAAGGGACATCAAACCATGGCTGGTAGCCCAGGCGAGGAGGGGTCCTCCTCTGCTGGGGGGACCCCTACCCCCCCCTTTCTGCAACAACTACAGCAGCAGCAGCAGCAGCAGCAGCCGCCGCCGCCGCCGTCGTAGCAGCAGCAGCAGCAGTAGCAGCAGCAGTAGCAGCTGCCGCCGCCGCCATCGCAGTAGCACTAACAACAGCAGCAGCAGTGGTAGCAGTAGTAGCAGCAACAGCAGCAGCAAATGTAGCACCAGCAGCAGCACCAGTCCACTGGTGTTGTTGGCGGCAACCCCGATCCCCTCGTCGCTCTTCAGCAATAGCTCGCCACCTTGACGCAGCTGCTGGCAGAGCTACAACCAGTAGCCTCCCAGACGGCCACCACTGCGCCGCCGCCATTCGTCCCTCCAGGGCACGCCAACCCAGCTGTGTCTGCTATCACATACTACCTGGCACAGTAGAAGTCTCAGCGCCCACGGCAGATACTGTCACAGTCCTTGGCCCCACTCTGGGCGCCGGCCATAGGCACAAGGAATTTGAGACACCGTCGCCACCGCTTCAGGCCGGCGAGCAGTTCCGGAGCTGGGAACTCAGCTTCCGGATCTTGGCGCAAGGTGAGGGCCTGTGGACATACTACACCCTCCCTTAGGACTCCACCCAGGCCGACCAGCTGTATGACGCTGGTCGCGCCGTCTGTGCCCACGTCCCAGTCGCCCCTCGAGCTTCCCGCCTGGCCCTAGAGCCTTTCCTCCGCGACTTCACCTCTGGCGACATCCCAGACCCTGCAGCCGCATCGCACGTCCTCACCAGGCCCCACCGCCTGTCCAGCAACACTGAGATCAGCCGTCTGCTTCAGGAGTCTAACTTCTCGCACATGGGGGAGACCGAGACAGTCACTGCCTATTGGCAGCGGGCAGAGGACATCCTTCGTCGTCTCGGCAGATCTGCTCCACCTCCTTTGTCCGCGCTCCTTAACATCAAGTGTGGCGCCACAAGCGCATACGCGGACGTCTTCGTGCACTACCCCCAGGACGTCCTCTCCACCATGGCGGCGTAGGGCACCCTTATGCCCTGGGCATACGAGCTCTTCCTCCGCATTGAGGAAGCTTGTCGGGAGTCCGAGCTCCATCGCACGGAGGTTCTTCCATCACCAGCCGTCGCCTCCCCTGTCGTTGCCTCCGTGGCCATCGCCTCCCCCACCGCAACTACGTCATCGCCTTCGGGGAAGAAGAAGAAAAGTTGGAACAAGAAAGGCAAGGGTCCACCACAATAGCAGCGGCAGCAGTCGTTGACCGGGTCCAGCGGTGGTGGCTCGGTCTGCCACAACTGTGGCCAGCCCGGGCACGGGTGGTACACGTGCCCTCTCCCGATGGACGAGGCGCGCATCATCGCCACCATGCATCGCCAACGAGAGCGCCGTCTCGCCTCTGCCGCCGTTGCTGTTGCTGGCCCTGACGCACTTACCTCGTCCAGCAGCTCTACCACTCCGACTGCTCCGCCTCTCCCGTAGACACCCGCGCCGCAGCAGTACTACCCGCAGCAGTACTTCCTACAGCCGTCGGCGCCTCCGCTTCCTTCGTCGGCTCAGTCCTCCTACTACCCGGGCTCCGGCGCCGTCACTCCGCAGTCCGTCTACACTCCCGGGCCATCCTCTCGTGAGCGTCAGCTGGAGTAGTTCATCGCGCTCCAGCTTGGCCTGCCTGGTCCTCCTCCCCAGGGAAGTGCGAGTTGCGTCACCTCCTGCCCTCCTGCCCAGCCCTGCATGACTGAGAGTGAGCTGCGGTCGTGTCCCATTTCTTCGTCTGTCTCGTCGTCTCCAGTGGTCTCCTCCACCCCCCTCCTTGACGACATTGCGTGGCTTGACGATTGGCAGTCTTGTTTCGTGCCTCCTTCCACCGCGTCCGTGTCCTTCGCTTGCTGCCATGTGATCGTTAGCGATCTGGAGACCCCTGTCCAGGATCCTGCGGACACCTGGATCATCGACTCCGGGGCCACGCATCACATGACGTCCTCTCGTGAGGCCTTTAGTATGCTCGGTCCTGTAGGCGATGTCTCTGGTGTCCGCACAGGTTCCGGACAAGTGTTGCCTGTCCGTGGTGTCGGCGTCGTTCGTTTCTGTGGTCCTGCCGGTGCCATCTTTCTGACCGATGTCCTCTTCGTCCCTATTCTCGAGCTCAGCCTCCTGTCCGTGACTGCCCTTGATCGCATGAGCATGGACGTTGCATACTCGCGTGGTTTCGGCACTGTATTGTTGCGTCCGTCTTGTCTTGTCGTACTGCACGCCACCGCCCGTGGCAACCTGTGGCATGTTCCTCGCCTCTCCTCTTCTCCTCCCGTCTACTCCTTGTCGGCCGCCACAGGCCATGTGTTTGTCACCAGTACGCTTTCTTCTCAGCACACCCGCCTCCTACACCAACGCCTTTGCCACGTCCACTCTGCCGTCGTAGAGAGCATGCTTCGCACCCAGCCGGCCAAGGGCCTTGACGTGGAGACTTTTCCCCTCCCGTGCCCCACTGAGTGCATTGACTGCGCTCAGGGGAAGATGCACCGGTCCACGTACCCCTTGTCTTCCTCCTGTGCATCCTCCCCTCTTGACCTTGTGCACTCGGAAGTCATGGGTCCTCTCCCCACCGAGTCCATCGGTGAGCATGACCGCTATGTCCTCACCCTTACGGACGACTACTCTCGCTACCGCTGGGTCTTCTGCCTCCGGCAGAAAAGCGATGTCGCCCGAGTCATTCAGGACTTGCTTGTCCTCGCGGAGCGCGAGTGTGGTCGCTCTCTTCGCCGCTTTCACTCTAATCGCGGTGGAGAGTACATGGGTGAGGCCACGACCTTTCTTGCCTCTCGCGAGATCCACCATGAGACGTCTGCGCCCTACACACCTACCCAGAACGGCGTCTCCGAACGGTGGAACTGTACCATGACCGACGCTTTCCGCACCATGCAGGTCGAATCTGGACTCACCGATGGTTTCCATTTTGAAGTCATGGCCTACGTGACCTGGGTCTGGAACCGGATTCCCCACGGTCCCCTTCCCCGCCTGTCCACGCCATACCAGCACTGGTGCGGTCGGCGCGCTGACCTTCGCCCGGCTCGTGTCTGGGCCTGCGTGGCCATTGTGTGGCTGCCTGCCCCACAGAAAGGCTGCCTGCCCTACAGTAAGGCGACAAGCTCACATCCCGCGGATGCCCCTGCACCTTCCTCGGTGTGTCTCGTCAGTCCAAAGCTTGGCGCTTCTCGGACCCATCCCGACACTGCATCGTCGAGTCCCGCGATGCCCTCTTCTTCGAGGACCTGTTTCCCCGCGACCTCATTCGCTCCGGCTCGTCCGTGTGGGGGAGTGGTGAGTCCGTCCTCCATCCTGTCGCTTCCGGGTGACACATCACTCCATCCCTCTTAGCCGGCAGCCCCTATCGCGTCCTCTGGCCCCTCCGGGCCGGCAGCCCCAGTCGCTTCCGATGGCCCCTCCGGGCCGACAGCCCCAGTCGCGTCCACCGGCCCCTCTGGGCCTGCAGCTCCTCTCGCGTCCGCTGGCCCCTCTGGACCAGCTACCCTAGTTGCGTCTGCAAGTCCCTCCGGGCCGGCAACCCCAGTCGCGTCCGCTGGCTCCCTCGGGCCAGTAGCCCCGTCCGCCTCCTTTGGCCCGTCGGACTCCGTGTCATCTCCTGCCCGACCGCGCTACACACACGGCCTAGGCGTTAGCCTCCGACCTCGGCGGACAATGAGCACGCAGACCGTTGCACCGCGTCCCCTGGCTCCTCGACCCCCTGTGGCTCCACGTGTCTCCTCCACTCCCAGGGTCGTGAGTGAGGATCCTGGCACTAAGGCTCTCGGTCTGACTACTTCGGCCATCATCGCAGACCTTCACCCGGGCTCTGCATTGGGCTATGCCATGCTTCATCACGAGCATCGGCATGCTGTTGTGGCTGCACTCGCCGGCATCCCACCTGGAGCTTGTGATGCACACGCCCTCTCAGTCCGGTCCACAGCATGCTTGGAGGACCCAGCCACCCTACGTGAAGCTCAAGCCTCTCCTGAGGCCTCACATCAGGATGCTGCCTGCGCCGAGGAGCTCGCTGCTATCCGGCAGTACCACGTGTATGACCTCGTCAACCTTCCTCCAGGTCGGAAGGCCATTGGTGCCAAGTGGGTCTTTCGGCACAAGTGGAAGCCTAACGGATCCTTGGACAAGTACAAGGCCCGCCTCACAGCAAAGGGGTTTGTTCAGGTCCCTGGGATCGATTACGACCAGATCTTTGCCCCAGTCAGTCGGTTCTCCATTAGCCGGGCGCTCTTCAGCCTGGTTGCCCAGCATGGGTGGGAGCTGCATCAGATGGACGTGAGCAATGCATTCCTCCATGGCTCACTGGAGGGTGAGGAGCTCTACATGGTACAGCCCCCAGGCTTCGACGACGGCACTTGGAGAGTTTGGCGGCTGCGGAAGGCCCTCTATGGCCTGAAGCAGTCGCCTCGGTGCTGGAACCAGGAGATCAGCAGCACGTTTCTCCGTGGCGGCCTCCAGCGCAGCACCGCTGACCACGTACTATTCGTTAGCCCGCGAGGTCAGACCTTCACCACAGTTCTGGTCTACGTCGACGATATCCTCATTACGTCGCCAGACACGGCCGCCATCCAGCGTGTCAAGGACTTGCTCCACGCCGCCTACCAGATGAAGGATCTCGGGTCTGCCTGAGTCTTCCTGGGCATGGAGCTCGAGCATGATCGCTCCCAGGGCATCCTGCACGTCCACTAGGCTGCCTATGTGCAGACCCTGTCCACTCGCTTCGCGGAGGACCTGCCCCTTGTACCTAGTGCATCTTCACCCATGTCACCCGATGGCCAGGTGAAGCTGAAGAGTCCTGACCCGGCTTTTGTGGGGTAGCCAGTTGATGTGACCACGTATCTGCGGGTCATCGGGTCACTGATGTTCCTGGCGACGACGACGCGTCCAAACATCGCGTTCGCCGTCAACCTCCTGGCCCAGTTCTCTCAGGAGCCGCGTCACCTCCACTTCGAGGCCGCGATCCGAGTGTTGCGCCATGTCGTCTCGACCCCTCGGCAAGGTCTCATGTTCCGCCGTCAGCCGTCCGTCGTCGCAGTGGGCTACACCGACAGTGACTGGGCCGACAGTCCTGACGGTAAGAGTCGCACCGGCTGGATCTTTTTGATCGGCGGCACAACTGTGTCCTGGCGTAGTGGCAAGCAGGGGTGCATTGCACGAATCACTGCTGAGGTTGAGTACGTGGCCCTTGGCTCAGGCGCGTGTGAGAGTGTGTGGTTGCGTTGTCTGTTGTCCGAGTTGCGTCAGTCTGTCGCATCCATCACCTTACATTGTGACAATGAGAGTGTCATGGCCATCGCCGACAATGACGGTGTGCATCACACACGCACAAAGCACATCAATGTTAAGTATCACTATGTGCGTTCGTTGTTGCATGACGGCAGCTTGAACATGGTGTGGGTTGAGACAGCACAACAGCTGGCTGACTTCCTGACCAAGGCACTGAAGCGGGACTCGTTCAAGAAGGCTGTGAGTTCAGTCGGCGTGCGTCCATGAGTTGCCCTCTTTGTCTCTGCGTGCGTCTCTGCATGCCCTGGGGGAGTCTGGATGTTGACTGTGTCTCTACCTGCCCATGTGCACGCCTGTACGTCATGGAGGAGTGTTGGTTTTTGCACATCTCTCATTATGCTCTGTTGTGTCCTCCCGGCTTGTGTACATCGGCGTGTAGATGACTGACTGGGAGACTTGACGCTGATGGAGTGTCGTCCGGTGGAGCCGACGCACGTTGAGGTCTACTCACAGTTCGCTGGAGCCTCCTCTCTCCGGCGACGTGCTCAGCTCCATCGGCAGGCCTCCTCGACAGTCGTGCTGTCGGCAGTCATTGTCACCGCAGTTGCTGTCTGCACGCGCCCAGCGTGTCTCATCGCGTCTGCATCGTCTTGCTCTGCCTAGGGTCTTTGTTGCATGTTGCATGGCCCTGTTCGGCATCGTGGACCATCGTAGGCACTGCCTGAGTTCGGGCAGCCATAACTCCTTGCTACTAGTTTTCTAGATGTTTCTGACCACACGACTGCGTTCGCAGTGTCGATATTATGGTATGGTCCAGTTTTCAGGCAAAACGGACGACGCCTGGGTTTTGGGCTGTCGGGCGTCTTGCAGGGCTCACCGAGAAAACCCTGCTTGACAGAAAATAGGTGTAGCACTATTCTCTCATTGGCTGGTTAGCTGAGTAACAACTTTTACACTAGTGGGGGGGGGGGGCCTAGAACTTGGAGGGGTCTCCCATTGTTGCTCATTCTTCATTCCTA
>SZWC01003366.1:11115-24156 GCA_023375785.1 Penium margaritaceum
GGCGCTGCTGGTAGACGGCAGCTGAGACAGCGATGTTGAGAGAGATCTGCTGAGCACAAGCGGCCCCCTTCCCCTCCCTTTTTCAGAGGATGAGGTTATGGTCCAGCTGAAGATGCAGAGCGGCTGAGCTTGGCGACTGGCGCAGCACAGTCGGGAAATGGCCGAGAGTGGCCGAAGATAGCTACGAGCAGCTGAGCGTGGCTGTGGGTGACCAAGAGTGGCCAAGGGTGGCAGTGAGTGGCTGAGAGTGGCCGAGGATGCTCTAGAATGGCCCAAGTGCTCCGAAGAGCGAGAAGGATATGGATCCGCGAGACGGCGGTGAAGTTGCAGCGAGCAGGTGGGCGACTGCGAACAAAGGCTGTGACGACCTGCTGTCTGAGAGAGCAGTACGTTCTGCGGTGGGTAGTTTCGCAGCGAAGACTCGCTGCTGCGGTGAGGTCGGCTGGATGTCGCTTGACCTAAGCTACTTGAATGCACACCGAAGTGAGTGACCAGGATCGTGAGCAGTGGTGAGGTGTCTCGCCTGCTCTGATACCAAAAGTTGTTAGGAGCTTTCCTGGGTCACGTGTGTGAAAACCAACTGAAACGTGCAAGAGACATGCCACGCCATGGATCCGGAAAGCTTGCTTCACTGAGTTCGGTGTAACCAAGACAAGAATCAGCGGGGAGCGAGCGTTACTAAGTCAACCGGTGAGCGTGCCTCACTCCGGGCATCACGCCTGAGTGAGTACACACCGCCACCCGGGGGTCGAGCCCGACCGTTTGGCTATTAACCACACGGAGGCTACTCACCAATGCACGGGTGAACCCGGCACGGTGGCCCCCTAAGGATCAGCACCCGGGAAATGCAGCACAAATGCTCAAGGCAAGCAACATGATGCAGGGCACGGCAGTCAGAATGTACGGGCCCTAGCATCTACCGCATCACAGAGTCATACACAGCATAACGAGTCAGACAATGGCAACAGGTGTCTCAGAAGGAGCCCCGGGGTGAAGCTGTAGCAGCTGCAAGAAAGCACCAAAGACTTCTGCCAGAGCAGTCACGTCTGTTGCTTCCCCAGGTTGTGCCATGTCATTCAATCTGTACAATGAGATGCACAGTGTGTGATGGGCAAGAGGGCACAGAGTTGTGAGTGGCCAACGAACTTCAACATTGAGCACATAAATATGACATGGTACGACTCGTGCACGCCAATGGAAACCTAGAGCTACATTGCACATGCTACCTTCGCTTGTTTTGGAAAGCTACAAAGATTGAAACATGGTACATGCTTCAACGCCTGCGTCAGCAGTATTGTGTGATGGAGTACACGCGGCATTTTTGTAAAATCATCACTCGTAGCAACCTCGTCCTCGAAAAACTCTACTTCTACTACAACGGCCTCAAGCAAGATATTCGGAGAGCAATTGCACTTTATGGCATCCAAGACATCCTTTCACAAATGATCGTAACATTCGATCGCATCAGCTTTGCCGACTACAACAATCTGATGTAGGAATCCAATGGGTGGCGACCGCAAAGCCACAAATTTGTTCATTGCGGATGAAAGTCGCATTCAACAAAAACCTCGTCGCGAATGTTGATTGATGCCGTCTATCAACGCGATCAGCAGCGCTACTAGACTTGCAGGAAGTCGTGCCGTATCTAGCGTGACTGTCATGCACGACAACCAACAAACCAAAAAGAGGGGGAGGTCATAGAGAAAAAAAAAGGAGTCGAGAAGCAACAAAGGGCACAAGTAGACATCGAGGCTCCTGTCTGGTTAGAAGATTCTACGCCGACCAATTACCCATCTGAGCGGCTCACAATGCCGCAGACGATGGTTCCTGAGATTGCAAAGTTTGACGAGGGGTACGAGGACGAACAACCGGCGATACTGCTACGAGTACAACCGAGGGGTTGCAAACGTTTTAGAACGCAACCNACTCACCAATGCACGGGTGAACCCGGCACGGTGGCCCCCTAAGGATCAGCACCCGGGAAATGCAGCTCCCCCACAAATGCTCAAGGCAAGCAACATGATGCAGGGCACGGCAGTCAGAATGTACGGGCCCTAGCATCTACCGCATCACAGAGTCATACACAGCATAACGAGTCAGACAATGGCAACAGGTGTCTCAGAAGGAGCCCCGGGGTGAAGCTGTAGCAGCTGCAAGAAAGCACCAAAGACTTCTGCCAGAGCAGTCACGTCTGTTGCTTCCCCAGGTTGTGCCATGTCTTTCAATCTGTACAATGAGATGCACAGTGTGTGATGGGCAAGAGGGCACAGAGTTGTGAGTGGCCAACGAACTTCAACATTGAGCACATAAATATGACATGGTACGACTCTTGCATGCCAATGGAAACCTAGAGCTACATTGCACATGCTACCCTCGCTTGTTTTGGAAAGCTACAAAGATTGAAACATGGTACATGCTTCAACGCCTGCGTCAGCAGTATTGTGTGATGGAGTACACGCGGCATTTTTGTAAAATCATCACTCGTAGCAACCTCGTCCTCGAAAAACTCTACTTCTACTACAACGGCCTCAAGCAAGATATTCGGAGAGCAATTGCACTTTATGGCATCCAAGACATCCTTTCACAAATGATCGTAACATTCGATCGCATCGGCTTTGCCGACTACAACAATCTGATGTAGGAATCCAATGGGTGGCGACCGCAAAGCCACAAATTTGTTCATTGCGGATGAAAGTCGCATTCAACAAAAACCTCGTCGCGAATGTTGATTGATGCCGTCTATCAACGCGATCAGCAGCACTACTAGACTTGCAGGAAGTCGTGCCGTATCTAGCGTGACTCTCATGCACGACAACCAACAAACCAAAAAGAGGGGGAGGTCATAGAGAAAAAAAAGGAGTCGAGAAGCAACAAAGGGCACAAGTAGACATCGAGGCTCCTGTCTGGTTAGAAGATTCTACGCCGACCAATTACCCATCTGAGCGGCTCACAATGCCGCAGACGATGGTTCCTGAGATTGCAAAGTTTGACGAGGGGTACGAGGACGAACAACCGGCGATACTGCTACGAGTACAACCGAGGGGTTGCAAACGTTTTAGAACGCAACCGACACTACTAGATGGAGGTGATTCTTACAGTTTTTTCAGCAACGACATGGTATAGAGGCTCGGTTTGGAGGTTGAACCGGGAGTGTTTTAAGGAAATACNGTCGATGGATGAATCATGATCCGCCGACTTCATGAACCACTCTCCAACTCAAAACCTGAGCAACCACAAAATCATCCTCCGGCAAGATTTCCTGTACAGGTACAATCCCCAGGTGGAGTGGAGTAACGGATCAGTCTATGTTAGCATCGCTCATAGAAAATGACGACTGCCTATCGTCAAGTGACCCAAAATGCAATGGCAGTTACGTTAAGTAACCGAGGTGGAAGCAGTAGAGGAAGTCGCGGCATCCAAAAAACTCCAGCCGATATCTCTGGATGTGGCCAAGAGGTACCTAAAACACGGAGCTTAAGCGTGGCTAGTCCACGTGGAGGTAGGAGAAGCATAAGAAATCGTAGTTGCCGAGATGACCACATCGGCCTCAACATCTGAGAAGTTTACACCTATACTAGAGGAGTTTGCAACACTCATCGAGGAGTTTGAGGGGGATTTTCCCGATGAACTGCGTTGAGAGCTACCTCCCTAGCGGAAGATTGATTAGCTGCGAGACCTCAAGCCGGACAGCAGACCAACAGTGAAAGGGACCTATCGTATGAGTGATCATGAGCTCACCAAACTGAAGCAGCAATCAGATTAGATGCTCGATCAAGGATTATACCTTCAACGTCACCGTACGCGGCACCTATACTTGAAGAATAAAACCCGGGAGAGGTAGATGTATGTGGACTACCGAACGTTGAACGACAAGAACCACTATCCTCTTCCACGAGCAGACAATTTTTGGCCAGTTCTGTAGGGTCCAAATTTGAAACAAAACTGACCTACAAAAATTATATCATCAGATCCACATATCCAATACGAACGATGAGAAGACAACATTCCACACTCGATACAAGCACTTTGAGTTCACGCTTTTGCCGTTTGGACTCAAAAATGCCCTCACAACATTTATGGCGGTGATCAACAATATTTTTCCCCGTACCATGACGACTCTTCCGCCGTGTTCCTTGACGACATCTTCGTGTACAGCCGCACTCTTGAGGAGATGAATGGATGCCTTGTAAAAGTTATGGACTCGTTCCAAAACGGTGTTTTTTTTAACTCCCGAAGTGCGACTTTGGTTGCCATTCGATCGAGTTTATGTGCCACATCATTTGCGGCGGACGGATCACCATGGATCCAAAGAAGGTTAAGGCCGTCATTGATTGGCCAACGCATATAAATGTTTGGTATATCCAAATGGTTATGGGATTCTTCAACAATTGTTGATTCGAAAAGTAATATGCTTAAGTGTTAGCGCCTCTCTCCAATCTCACTTGAAGTACTACGAGCGGAATTGGATGGATAATGAATAAGAAGGGCTCAACTCTTTGGGAAATACTTTAAACTCGGCGCCAACCTTACCATTGTCAAATCCAACGATAGACTACATCATGGCCACCGACGTGTTCTATCAAGCCATCGCAGTAGTTCTCCTCCAACTCGATGGATGGAGTTCCTCGAGTCCAACTTCGGCTACGACATCAAGTACCGACTTGGAAAAACTAATCCTACGGATGATGTTACAGCCAATATCAACATGCTACTTTTTAAATGAGACACGAACCTTGAGAGGCTATTCGTGAAGGGTTAGAAGGAGTTCGGTGGGTACAAAAAATCCAACTTCTGGTTTGATGACCCATACTGGCAACGGCGATTCACTCGCCATGTCATCATTCCACCAAAGGAGGAGCTATGGAGAATGCTATTGGAGGAATGCAAAGACACCATTCTAGGTGGATGCTTTGGTGAGGACTAAATGCTCATGAGGCTGACCACATAGTGTTGTTGGGAAAAGATCCAGACCGATGTGTCAGTCTTCTACAAATAGTGCAACACTTGTCAGAGAGAACAATCTTGTTGCATGAGGCCACCCGGTCTACTCCAGCCACTTCCTGTTTGAATGGAGACGTGGGTTGACATCGGCAAGGATTTTGTGACAGGATCACTCACCACTCCCGAGTGTTACGATGCAATCCTTGTCCTGGTGGAATTATTTTTTAACACTTCATTGTGACAACAACCACCATCACTGCAGACGGAACAGAACGAATGTTTTTAAACCAGGTTGTATGGCTACACGCAGTGCCATGTACCAGCATCAGTGACAGAGTCGGCCGCTTCACTAGCCGGTTTTGGTGCTTACAGATTACGAGTTATGGCAGTCACACCGAGCTAATGGCGTTCCATAATGGCGTTCCATCATCAAGAGGTATGGTTAATCAGGGCCATTTCATACACTGGGTTTTCAGTGTGTGCCTTCAGTGTGTTCTCTCCCCTTCCCTTCTCTTAAAGGAGTAGCTTACACCAATCCTTACACTCTTTTCATAGTGTATGAGGAAAGTGTACCGTTGTCATACATAACAAAAAAATCTCTTCTTAGGATGGACTCCAGTGCGTGGGGTTAGTGCATATGGCAAGTGCGCTCCCGCATTATACAAAATTACACTAAGAGCGCACTCAGTACGCTCATTTGTCTCACATGTCAACAAAAACCTTGCCTTTTTTCCTATATGGCCGGACAACCTTCTTCTTAGGAAGGGCCTCATTGCGTGGGGCTAGTGCATGTGGCAAGTGTGCTCAGTCACCATATAAAAGTACACTAAGAGCGGACTCGGTGTGCTCATTTGTCTCACATGTCCTAGTACACCTTCCATTTTGTCTTATATGGCCATAAGTTTCTCTTCTAAGAAAGGACCCCAGTGCGTGGGCCTAGTGTATGTGATGAGTGCGCTTCATCTCCATACAAAAATACACCAACAGCGCACTCAATGCACTACTTTGCCTTATGTGTCCAATAAAACCCCGGTTCTTTGTCTTATATGTACAAATAGTTCTCCAATGAGAAGGATTTTGGTGCGTGGAGCTAGTGCATGACATTTGACATTTTGGGGATCCATATTCATGAAATGAGAAATTGGAGTTTTCAGTATTTCTTATTATCTCATTTTTCTCAACTGTTATGATTGAAAGAATAAAATGTGTGTTTTTTCCTACTTTGGAAACAAAAATTGGTTATAAAGTTTTCTCCATGTATGTCATAAATGTTTTTTCATTATGAAAATACGGGGATAATCATTCGTGTTTGAAGATATCTTCCTTTTCTATTGAACATTATTTCTATGCAGCTTCAATGTTTTTTTCTCTTTGGTTTGAGTGGATACTATCAGGGTCATCTTGAGGACGTAAAGTTGTTCTACAATATACATAGGAAAGGAATATATTTTCCACAGAGTCCTTTTTCCGCTTTCGTTATCTAGATCATCCGCTTGTATAATCGATGTGTAATTGTCGCTAGATTGTCGGTGGTTTTTATTGGTCGACGTCACACTTGACGGCCGACGACTCGCCAAGAATCGCATGTCAATATGGTTCGCCGGTTTTGTCGCTCCAGTACTCGCAAGACGGTGTAGAGCCCCCCTTGTGTACGGGGATAATGTATGTGGTGAGTGTATTCGAAATGAGTGTGGAAGTGCACTTATCACGTGCTCAGCGTGTGACCGATATAAACCAAATGCACGAATGAATTAGTAACATTTCTCGGTTGACACTGCAAACCCTAGACGTTTGTGGTGAAATATCGCAAAAGTGTAATCATCAACCTAAATGATGTGAAGTTTGAAACCGTGGCTGCCTTGTGTGAGGGGGCCCCTCGCCGTCGACGGCGACATCGCAGTCCGTGATGTAAGAAAGAAAATTTGCGGGCGTGTTGAGCTCGACTTTGTGATGGATTGAACNTCTTTTCAAGTGTGAAAGATGGATCGAAAGAGAGAGTCGAATAACAGAATTTAAGTCAACCTCTCATGAGAGAAGTTCCGATTTGTGACAAGAACCGGTCAATTATGGCAGCTGGACAATACATGTGGAATGACAATATAATTATGAATAAGAATTTGACGTTCGATTGACCCGACTTCACGCAATATCAGCCATTCGCAGATGAAGCATAAACGTTTGGAGGTACAGCATCCGTCGCCTTTCGTTGGAGAAGTACGATTTTTCTCACATTTATTCGTATCGAATTTCATACATGAAACGATTTCCGTCAGGAGAAGCGGTAACGGAAGGGTAGTAACACGTTACAGAAGTATATAACGATCTTTCGTTAGCGGATTGAAACCTTCTCAAATGAGTAGTGTTTGGTTTTAAACCCCATACCATCTAGGTTTGCACCCTTCCGATGTCCATTTGTTAAAAAAAAAATGGTGGTTTGCTGCTTGAACAGCGACATTCCATCTGGTGGGTCAATTATTTTCGAACTGATCTTTCGCACACTGAGTAGGTGATAAGTGCACTTTATCACTCTTTCCGCATTCACTCGCCATATGCACTACCCCCGTACACTGGGGGGCATAGTAGACCACCCACCAAGAAGTCAAACAACGTATTTGGCATCGTACTTCGCACCAGGACAACTATGTCACGCGTAGAAAAGATGGACGGTTCATTGTCAGTAGACGGTCGTCAAGTTAATTGCGTCCACCTTCTTGTTCCGAGCGGGCGATTCAGATAGATAGTACGGGAAATTGTATTCGTAATCCAGATATATAATGTAATACGGATATAACAACATGAGAAGAATAATGGACATACATACATCCAAAAGATAAGTCTAGTTGTCAAAGGTTACATTAACCATNGTGCATGGTTCTGGAGCACACTAGAAGTGCACACAAAAAAGTGAGTGCATGATCTGTCCACCATTGGGCATATATGTTCATCGAACAGATGGGCAAAGAGAGCGGACCAATCAGACGTTGGAACAATTTCTTCGTACACCATGCAAACCATTGGCATGGATTGGGCGGCCAAACTCCCAACTGCTGAATTCATATACAATCCTGCCACTTCCATCGCAACGGGTGAAATCCCTTTTCAAGTGGAAAAAAAACTTCCCTCTACACTAGGCCGACTGCACAGCCAAAGCAACATCCTCGCGGTCGACATCCACCGTAGGGATTCCTCATGTGTTTATGAAGAAACATGGTAAACCTTTGGAGAGACATCAGTAGCGGTGAGGCAAGCAGCTGACAAACATCGTAGCGATGACGTGTTCTGCACTTGCGATCAAGTCCTTATTAGCCCAGTGAACATCAAACTCCAAGGAAAGGAAATTCTAAAGCTCAAACCACACTATTTAGACCATTTGAGATCGAGCAAATGCAAACCCCTTTCGTCGATCGACTTTGCCTGCCTGACAGCATGGCGATTTATCTTTTCTTTCACATTTGTAAACTCAAGCGCTACCGGGACCCCGGTACGAACTTCCCTGGTAGAGACGTCACACCACCACCTCTTTGTGCAAGTGGACGGGGATACGGAATACATGATTGAGGATATCCTCGGACAACGTCGTGGATAAATGACTGAGCATCTGGCCAACTGGCATGGCTACGACACCCGGTACAACAGGAGGAAGCCCTACGACAACCTCCAAGACATGGATCACTTGATTGATGGCTACTACTGTCGACACTAGTCTATGTCTGCTGACACATCCGAACATCATGGCTAAAAGGGGAGGAAGTGTTACACCCGTGATATACCCACGTCCATAAATTCCGTTAGTGCGTATTTTCTGTCATTACATTCATAGCCCACAGTGCGACGACATGAGGATTTTTATACAGATTGGTAGAGGGCATGTTGGCCACCTGCTGTGACATTTGGAGTTCCGTTCCGAAAGCATCTGATGACTTCGACCACATTTGTGAATGGTCAATAGAAGTGTCACGAACCATATCGATGTTTCGATATTGTTTGGTTGACTTGCCGATGGCGCTGTACTTTTATGAAGATGTGCCTCGATATTTTGGAGGCCTCCCGATTTCTTGGCAAAGCTTCTCAAAGTAGCCACTCATGGTGTGACCCTACACACGGTTGAGCACTCAAGACCTACCATATGCCTCATTCACATTCTCGACATTATATGTATGTGCTCCACACACTTGAAACTTGTCTTCAAAGTATAATTAAAGCCTAATACAATTTATCTATTTTCTCCCAATTTTCAAATCGTCTTTTGTCCCACATCTCATCCCATTGAGCAACCTTCATTCCGCACAGCATAACAGTGGAAGTCCTGGTAGGGGTGCAATTGCTCTTACCCGAAGTTGAATCTTGAGCTAAAGAGAACTTATATTCTTCTTACTAGGATGGAAATCATGAAGACCATAAATCAGAATCATATTTAAACCACTTTTTTGGATACCTGGTTCTAACCTTCAAACACTTGAAGGTTTCTTCGGCACCTGAATTGAACCTGACATTGAGTTCGACTCTCCAAAGACCAAATCCAGTAAATTTCTCGGTTTTATGCATGTCTTTTTCTTCTACCTCCCTCTTGTAGCGGATGAAATACCAAAAAATAATGCTCACACAAAATCCTCCCTCAAGTCAATCAACTAATATTTTGCGCAATTCAACCAACATGAGAACTTCAGACAAATAGTTGAATCTGAGGTATTATTTAATATTTTGTGCATATTCTGGTGCGCTTGCAACACGTGGCTCGAGCATAGATCCTTGGCTTGAAGGTGGTCACACAAGATAGCTTGTGGGTTGGAGACCCTCTAGAACCATGGTTTTGCATAGTCCGCCACACATAATGTCGTACCCATTGCAGTGGTATCAAAGCACAAAGATTCAAGTACGGCCTGCGGATGCTAAGGGCGGCTCATTCATAGGCCGAGGCAGTGTAGCACATTCATCGCCATTTTGGCTTGAGCCTGTGTCCATGCTTGCGGGCGGTTGAACGGGATGGCTCTCAAGCAGCACCACTTGAGCCTAGTGAGCCAAGGATTTCAATTGATCTATGAAAGATATTGAGAAGTAGATGGGAAAATAAAATCACCTTCTATGTAGCCAACACAATTGGCTGGAGGTGATGCTCCAGGTGTGAGCCAATGGAGAGGGAGTTTGATCGTACAGCCCGAGCCAGTTCCAGACCTCCGACTCTCGTCAACTTCATGCACCACCGCATGCGATTTGGGGCCTTCTACATGCAGTTTCAAGGGAGTTGGTTACCGACATCTAGCCCTTCTTGGATACGATCGGGGCTATGGTGTACTCTTGCTGAGATGAGGAGCTATTGACTCTGTTTCTTATCGGGGCGCACGTGATGGGGTCGCATCCCCTTGTCGAGTTCTACACTCTACAATAGGGAGTGTTATAGCTGGGAGATAACTATTGGTGGTTTTGACATCGGCATCTACACTTGCCTTGGGACCGGGGCCAGCTTGTGGTACTAGGCTCTCGGTACCATCATCCTAGGGACCCACATGGACTAGTGCGACATGTTTTCAAGCTTCGACTGCACCACCCTTGAGAATCTTTACGTTTTCCTTGAGCTCCTTCCTCTGGCATAAGGTTACCTCATGAGAAGATAGCGGTCAGGGATTCAGCCAGAGGATACCAGTCCAGCCTACTCGTCACTGTAACTTTGGCGACACCCTTGACCGCTCCTTCCTCTAGCGTTGCCTCTCCCTCTATCTCTTCCTCTCCATCTTCCCCTATGGGCCTCCCTGGGATAGTGGAAAAACTACTTATGGGAAGAAGAGGAAGAAGGGACGTGGTAAGGGGCACAACCAAACAACACCGTCAAGGAGTGGCAGTGGACGTCCTATACAATGCCACAAGTGTTGCGGCACCTACAGCAAAATAGAATTCCACAAGCTCCTCAACTAGAACAGGATTGCATGTGGCCTACATGTGGCGTGGCGCATGCGCAACACACGACCTCTGATATCATGAAGTAGAACCACCCGACAGTGATAAAAGCAACTGAGACATTGTATTTCCTTACTTGATTGTTAGCAACATCAGCCAAGAAACCTGGAATTGCACCATTGCGGAGCTTTGTAACCAAAGTGTTCTTGCAAACAAGGAGGTGCAAGTGTGCTGACATAGTCAAGCGGCTCAGAGTCGTTATATTTCCTCTATTATCTGTTGTCCATGATGATGCTCTTGGAGGGCCTCAACTTGTGTGTGATGAGGGTGAGCCTAGGCCTCACACTATCACTTGGCTTGATGACTCGTATGCTTGTGCTGTGTGTTGTTGGTATTAGGCATCTATTCTATGTCTTACAGAGGCTGGGTGTTGAGTGACACATTGCTCGTCGATGAAAATAGATTGTGAGACAAGTGCTATATGGATCATTGACTTTGTTGCCACCTATCACATGACCTATCATCGCATCGACTTCAATGTTCTTGGCCATGTTTGGTCTGTTCTGTCTTTTTGCACAGGGTGCGGGTAGGCCCAACCTATTTAGGATATTTGGATTGTGCACTTCCATGGTCTGTCTGGGCCTTTGTATATCTCAAACATTCTTTTCCCTCCTCTTGAGCTCAGCTTGCTCCGAGTCCATGCATGTATTAAGATGGATCGCGTTGTTAAGAACTCTATTAATTTTTCCACAACGCATGCTTGTGAAACTTGTGTTGTTTGGTTCTGTGCCTCTTTGATAAATGACCTATCCACATCACTCGTTGTTCTCTCTCTATCTCCTATGCTCCACTCTCTTTTGTTGCACTTGTGTTTGTTATCAGTATGCTATCGCTTGAGCACTGGTGCCTCCTCGTTTCTTATGTAATATTCTCCAAGAATATGCCAAAGACGCACTGCCTCTTCTTTACTGAGGATAAGATGCCTTGCTTCATCTACCCTTTGTACATCTTTCAGTCCTAGCACACGCTAGTCCACTAGGGCTTTCTGGGTAGCCTCCCTTTCGAGGCCTTGTTGGACCATGACCAGTATATTCTCACCTTGAAAAGGACTTTACCAGGCCTCTGTGGGTCTACAATCTCCGCCAATAGAGTGATGCTGTCTTGGCGGTTTGCTTCTGTTTGGTCATGTCTTAGCGGCAGTCCTACAATCCACTCCATGTGTTCCAGAAGGACCATGGTGAGAGTTCCTTGATGAAATGGATTTTTTCCACCATAATGTCTTCTGCCGGCTCTCTTTTCCTAACATATCCCAGGATAACAATGTGTGAGAGCACTTGTATTGCACCATTGAGGATGCAGTTTACGACTTGTGGTATGGGTACAATCCTCCAAAGTCCTTCACATTTGAGGGCTTCTCCTACATAATGTGGTTTTGGAACTGCCTCTTGCATGACCCTCTTTTAAACCGTGTCACACCATGTGAGCTCTGGTTAGTGCACTGTGCCGACCTTCGGCTCACTCCCGTTTGGTACACTAAGGACCAACAAGGCTCTAAGCTCTCCCCACGGAGTTGCATGTGTGTATTTTTTTACAATTTATTGTGATTGAAGGCCTAGCGCTTCTGGGACCCTGCCAGTCACCACGACGTCGCATCCCAAGATGCCCTCTTCTTCAATGCTACCACTATAGAGACATCCCTTGCATCCTTTCTCTCGCCATGGACTATGATCGTACATATGTTGCTTTCCAATGGATGGAGGAGTCTACGCGGATTAATGCATCTGTTTGGACCTTTCCACCTGTGTCTGAGTTCTTGACCGATGACCATACGGCCATTGTGGCTTTCTTGCCATTGACCTCGTCAGTCCCCGCAGCCATACCTGCATCTGTGCCTCAGTCCGTCCATATATCATCCTCTGCCTCTGTGCTCTACCTGCCCTGTAGCACTTCCCGCCTTCCTGTGCCTGTCCTTGTTGCAGCCTCCATTCTTGGTGTTTTTGTGTATGTTCTCAAGGCCGTCCAAGCTTGTTCTCCTTTGTTTTTCCGTGCAACAATCTCTGTTCCTAGGCTACGACCCCCCTTCTCCTACCCCATCTCCTACATACAAGCAAGTACACACACACACACGCACACACACACACACACACACACACACACACACACACACACACACACACACACACACACACACACACACACACACACACA
>SZWC01003366.1:172903-191162 GCA_023375785.1 Penium margaritaceum
GGAGGAGGAGGAGGAGGAGGAGGAGGAGGAGGAGAGGAGCAAGACGACGACGACGACGGCGAAGAAGACGAAGACGGTGGCGATGACAACGACACCAACAACGTTGACGACAACAACGATGACGACGACAACATCAACAACGTCGACGACGACGACGACGGCGGCGAGGAGGAGGAGGACGACGACGACGACAACGACGATGACAACGATGACGACAACCACAACGACGACGACGACGACGACGACGACGACAATGACGATGACAACAACGGCAGCGGCGCCGGCGGCAGCGACGACGACAAGGACAATGATGGCGACGAGAACACTGCTGCGAACGCCGACGCCGCTGCCAACGACGACGATGACGACGACAATGCCACCGCCGACAACCACACCAACTGTGACAACAACAGCGACAACAATTACGACCACGACAACGAAGACGACGACGACGCGACGACGACGACGACGACGACGACGACGACGACGACGACGAGGACGACGACGACGACGACGACGACGACGACGACGACGACGACACAACAACGACGACGGCAGAGGCAGCAGCGACGACAACGACGATAGCAATGACAGCAATGAGGAGGACGACGACGAGGAGGAGGAGGAGGAGGAGGGCGATGAGGACGAGGACGAGGGGAAGGACGAGAGGGTGAAGGACGACGACGAGGAGGACGAGGAGGAGGAGGAGGAGGAGGAGGAGGAGGAGGAGGTGGTGGTGGTGGTGGTGGTGGTGGTGGAGGAGGACGACGACGACGACGACGAGGAGGAGGACGACGACGACGACGAGGAGGACGAGGAGGAGGAGGAGGAGGAGGAGGCGGAGGAGGAGGAGCAGCAGGAGGAGGGGGAGGGGGGGAAGGAGGACGAAGAGGAGGAAGGGGGGGGGGGAGGAGGACGAGGAGAAGGACGAGGAAGAGGAAGAGGAGGACGAGGAGGAAGTGGACGAGGAGGAGAAGGAGGAGGTCCGAAGTGTTGGTGGGTGGTGGTGGTGGTGGTGGTGAAGGAGACGGGGGGCAAGAGCGGGGAAGAGGAGAGGGGATGAGAAGTCAGAAGAGAATGAATAGGCAGAGGAGAAGAAGGAGAAGGAGGACGAGTAGGAGCAGGAAGAGTGGGAGGAGGAGGAGCACAAGGATGAGGAGGAGGAGGTCAAGGATGAGGAGGAGGACGACGACGACGACGACGACGACAACGAACAGGGGCGGGGGTGTCCCTCGTTCAAACCACGTTTGGTGACTTCTCGGCAATGGCAGCCTCTTCAAGAGCTTAACCAATACCCATTGGTCAATAGTCAAATTGACAGATAGTCGATAAAAACTGGAACCATCTGGGCTAGGGAATGGCCCGTGCAGAGGAGCTGTTGAAGGATAGTGTACGAGTTACAGGTTCTCCTGCTGGCCGTTTGCTGGGCACTTGAAGGAACTGAAAACAGGAGGAAGCTGAAGCGAGGGAAATGGAGGAGATAATTCCACTATTGAGAAGGGGGATTGTGCATTAGAGCCAAGGCGGAGTTCAGAAGAGCAGAGGCGGAGGTCAGAAGAGCAAAGGCGGAGTTCACAAGAGTAGAGGCAGCGGAGAATTGCGGGCGACTGACGTGGACACTGTCTACAAGCCAGGCTACTCCGAGGGAGAGACGGGAGTGAAGCAAGCGCAACGACGGCGTGACAAGGCAGGACAGGTGCCAAGGAGTGGCCCCGTGAGCAGAAGGTCCGTCAGAGTGGGGTGCAGCTCAACTTCTCTGCTGGCTCCTTTGGTGGTCCATCAGAACAGAAAGGCCCTAAAAACAGGCCCTATGCTGCATTCCTGGAAAGGGCCGAAAGCGGATTGAGGAGATAACGATGATAGAATGCACAGCACGCAGATAAAACGAATTGGGGACAGAATGCCAGGCACAAATGTGGGCATTGGAGGAGGGAGGGGACAAGGGGGAACGGGAGGGAAAGGTGCTCGGGGTTGAAGCGGGACATTACTGGGGCTGGGGATCTTGGTGACGACATGGAGCAGAATGAGGATGTCATCAGGGCCCCGGATTTTGTTGGAGATAGCCCACTTGATGGCGTCTTTGCATGAGGGGTCCTTGTTCACGCCCACGACCACCCTCTCCCCCGCATAGTACCCGAACCCGCTCCCGCCGAAGCCGCTGCCCGACGACATGGACATCACTTTACGGTGGTGCCTTCGAGGAAATTGGTGGTTGGTGGTGCGGAGGGGGGCGCGAGACGCCGCACTAGGCCACCATCGAACCAAACCGTTGGTTTGGCTGCCTCGAAACCAAGGTTGGCTCAAAACTCGCCGTCTCCGGCCCGCTGGTGGTGGAGAACGTTCTCTAGTTCCCTCGCTCGGTTAAGTTGCTGTTCTCGTGCCTCCTTCAAATGCCTGTAAAATGCACCTGCTTCAAGCGCCTAAGACTATCTAGCTAGCCGCAAGTGTCGACGCTGAGAATGGTTTTCTTGCGTTTAACAGCCCAAGATCCCTCCTTTTCCGCCTCGCCTACGTTTGACTGTAGCAGTGCTGGAGTGGGTTGGGAGCAGTGGCCGCATACGCCGTCAACGCAGCGACTGGCGCCTTCTACGCCGACCCTGTGCTCGGGAGACAGGTGCAATGCAGCGGCCTTGTGGAGGGGGGCGGAAGCGTAGTGGGCTATACTCGCACGGGTGTGATCTCAGCCAACAGTGGCGAGCGACGAGAGACCAACTCCAACTGCACTAGCATGGATGCACCATTGATGCCTTGGAGCAACCGTCGAGTAACTAAACGGGTGGGAAAGCTTGTGGGGTCCACATGCCTTGCAGCACGGCATCCCCAACAGTTCGCATGCGGCTGCGCATGCACATCAGCAAGCCCGGCGTCAAGTCACAGACCCAAGGGTAGGGTTTCTCCATACCCACCCTAGCGCAACGCCACCGGCGCAGTCGTCATCGACCACAGCAGAGACAGGCACAAGTAGCTGTTCTTGAGCTACTTATTGACTGCCTCATTTCAGGCCTACTTCGGTCCAAACAGAGCCGCAAGACGAGGTGCTGCGACACCTACTAAACTGCGTTCAGGGTGCTCGGATTGAAAGTTCAGACAGGGCCGGCGACTGGCTTGAGGGCTGCCCGTGGCTGACTCACTACTGCCGTCTCCCCCGGCATCGTGCTGGGGCGGCGCATTGTTGAGGGAGGGGCAGTCATTCGTTCCGGGGAAAGAGGCGGGAGCACATCTTCCACCGTGTCGACCACCTGAAGATCCGGATGAGGAGGAATCAAATCGATTTGTCCGTTACCTTGGTGCAAATTTCACTCAGCTACTGGCTGTACTTTCAGTGGGTTGAGAGGCAGTCGCTGCCATGGAAAAGCCTCAACAGCACCTCCATCAATATTCCTTCTTGTCCAGAATCTGGTTTTGAATCAAAAGCGACATCCACTTTTCAACAAACCTGAGGATGCGTGACCTGAACACGTGCTGTCTGGTCGTCTTTTTCTTGGGCAAGCTTGTCCTAGGCGATGACCTGACCAGTCGCCACAGTTTGCGACGATGAGGACAGGTGTAAAAGGCGAGCGACTGTTCCGAAAATATATATTTACAAAAAGTGTGACGGCCAGCAATGGCGCATGGAAAAATCCGCCGGTAAATCTCGTAAGCGCCAAACTCCGACCTGGCGTGAGAGACCTACCTGGTACACCGGCTAACCGGCGAGTTTTTTAAGGGCAGTGTGTATGATAAAGTATAAAATTATTGTATATTTTTTATTCAGACTCATTCCTGCTTAACCCAAAAAATTACGAAGAACACAACATGACCTTCGTTCAAACCGTCGTGAATGTGTGAAGGCTAGCGCGTCAGTACATCACAAGAGCAGCAGGGCAAACTGTTTTCAAAAAAATGACGGCTATAATTGCCTGGGCAGAAGGACAATGACTCAGCCGTTCAGGTCGGCTTATTTCTGCGACCACCGCTATCAAAGTTGAGCATCCGATAGGCTAGGATTCAGGTATGTCCAAAACTTCGTAATCTGCCTATATCCGACACCTCCCATTAAGACGGAGCACAAACTAGGATTATTTGGTCAATTTATCCCTTCTTTTTTGCGTTCAAGCTGAAACATCCACGCTGCTAAAGGTTAGTACCAGCCATGTAGACATGTTTAATTATTCGTCCGCCACGTCTGGAATTCTTTTTAAACAATACTATGTCTGGCTCCCCTTCTGTGATGTGGGCATCGATAATTAGCCTCATGGGGCGCGAACGATCTTGGAAAGGTCCTAGGTGAACATCCGAATGCATCGGACGATAGTCTCCAGGTCGGTGAGGCTCTTCCTTGCTCGTGTCGTCGCGGCTCACTACACCAATGAAAGCAGCATTACTACTTTTTGTATACAGTTCTGATTTTCTACTGCTATTTCAGTCATTCTCTTCCTCTTTCCCGAAAAAACGATGGAAGCATGTGTACGCTTCACGAATCCTCCTTTGTACAACTTGATTTCTAGACGTTCAAAACAAGAAATACCATTTGTGTGACATGTTTACGTCAAATTTGACTCGACCAGGTCAGCCTGCATGGCACAATCGCGTGATGACTGCAAACGTCGGTCTTGGTTGTCAATATTACATTATTGCTAATAATATATTGCATGGCATTCCTCCCCCTTGGGCTCCGAAGCGCCCTCGGTTCATTTTTTGCTTCCGTGGGGGAGTTGGATACAACCTTTCATCGTCATCGTGACAATGCCAGCAAATGGAGAAGGTAGCATCATGAGTTGGTTTGGTGTTGTTTACACATCGCTCAACATTCCAATACAATGAATTGCTTGTCACGCTTCCTGGCCCTCTCGATATAAGTGTCCCTGCGATAGGTGCTTGGGCATCCCCGTGACAAGCTACCCAAAGTGAGCCAATGACGAGCCTCAGGGCATGTGCCGTTATCCTCTCAGGAGGGGGTTCATGTCGGGTTGGTACCCCCGAGGGCACATCAGTTTTGACGCATGAACAGTTCCTCCCATTACTCGGTGATTTTTGCAGGTGGCACTCACGGTTCTAGCTCCCATGTATTGTGGTGAGGTTCGAAAGCGGCCCAATAGATCAGGTACTTCTTAACCACTCGTGCATGCAAATTACATTCACGATGTTGTAGGATGCAATACACCTCACATCGGCCTTCCGCGGCAATGACTACAAGATCAGACCCCTCTACAAGGTTGGGTGCGAGTAGGCTCACATGAAAGGTAGCATGGACGTAGATGGTAGGTTGAAGGGTCAATCGACAAGCCACGTTTCCAACTTGGGGGGGGGCTCTTTGAGGGGACCAAACCCCTTTAGTAGCATCTTCCGTGCACTTGGCATTTCCAACCGTAAATTTCGTCTGCTCAGTAGCACACAACCTCCAAGAAAAAACAACCACTCACTACACTTTTGGTCCACATAGGCCTTCAGGCGCTGTCAAGCGCCATTCAGACAAGCCTCGGGGTTCCTCCAAAGGGCATCCATCCATTCCACGAAGGCCTCGGCAAAGGGTACATGACCCCCTCCACCCCTGCGCTTGACCATGGACGCGACTATCACTGGATGCCGACAGTGGTTGAGAAAGAAGGAGATAAAGGCTGTCGACCCGTTGACCTCATTATTTACGACAAACTCGGTTGGGGCCAAGTAAACGTCCCAATCTTCCACCGTCGAGTCTACGTACATACAAACCTTTTGCTTGAGTGTATAGTTGATGGGCCCTGTTTGCCCATCTATTTGTGGGTGAAACAACGGGGACATGCTTTGGCGGGTTCCAAAACGTTATTATACTTCATGGCAAAACCGGCTAGGAAAACGATGATACTAGTCTGGAGAGATGAGCCATGGTACCTAGTAACACCCTCATACAACATGCTTGTCGTCTCTTTGGTCGTCACGCGGGTTGTATTGGGCATGAAGCGGGCCGTTCCCGTGGCGTATTCTATCCTGACCTGGACAGCACCGTGGCCCTGTTCGTCCTCTCATAGTTCCACGATGAAATCCGTGGACACCGGCTCCAATGGGTTGGCCGAGAGTTGGAGAGGTTTGAGATTTCCTCTCATTACCTTCTTGGAGTTCTAGTGGATAAACAGAGGTCACACACCATGTAGTACTTCATGATGTCCGTACTCCAACCTGGCCACTAGCAATGCCCGGCAAGGGCACGCACACATTTATTTGGTCCCACATGCCCAGATGATGGGAAGCTATAGAACTCAAGCATGATGTGTTCACGCAGGCTGTTCACGACTGGGATCACCACGCGTTCACCACATCCATAGAATCCCACAACCTCGACAAGGCTATGACGTTCGATGTTCTTGGGTCTGGCAAACCAACGGCCCATGGTATGGACCATTCGGATTCGACTCAAAACTTATCAATGGTAGCCGATGTAGGCGGAGTGTGTCTGGCTTCAGCGCGACCGCCGACACAAATGCTATTTGGTGTTCCGACTTACGGGGTCGGCCATGTTTGTACGTTCTGGTTTGCAGTTCCATGTGAATGTAAATAAACGGAAGTACTCGCTCCTCTGTGCCTGACTTCTCATATATGACCAGTTACCCCGCCCCTAAACGTGTGGATCAACAAGTGTATTGGGGAATGAACGTACCAGTTAACATAAAAATATGGGAAAAACCAGTACATAGTACATATTTTCCATCATAAACACCTTATACAAGGAATACACATCTGTGATTTAGTGATACGAATTTATGTTGATGATTTCTTAAAAGTGCTTGTGTATAGGAATACACTTCTTGATACACCAACTCTTCAGTGTACAAGTTTAAGGTGATTAACCATAACCCTGTCTTCTTGAGATGTTGAGTTGAGTATGGAAGAAAGTGAGGGTGTTATGGTCGATAACCACAGTGATATGCTCTTTTGTGCCCCCAAGGTAGCAATGCCAACCATTGAAGCATGCACAAATACCAGGAGCACTTGATTCCCACTCGTGTACCTATTCTCCATACGTGAAAGCTTGCAACTCTTCCGGGCAACATGGTGGCCACATTGCACGAGACAGGTTCCAAACTTGAAATTGATACATTGAAACACACTCCCCACAATTTCCTTCGATCCGGGAGTGCCCGTACAGGTGCTGATGTCGGCATCGACTTAACATCATCAAATACTTTTGTACACATTGGTGACCAAATCCACGCAGCCGTCTTCTGAGATAGGACAATGATGAGGTAAACCAAGTTGGAGTAGCCCCTCATTAATAGTCAGAAGTAGTTTGCAATGACAAGCTAGGACAGAGTTGGCCCATGTTATTAGGTCAAGGCCATTGTTATACGACCTTTACATTGCGAGGGTCCACCTGGATCCTTGCGCGACGAATGATACGACACAAGCATACCAGCGTTGGCTGTACAAACCTGCACTTGCTCTTACTTGTATATAAACTATTACATTAGAGGATATCGGGGACTGTCTGTAAGCGTTTTTTGTGTTATTCATGGTTCTCCGAGAAAGCCAGGACATCGTCAAGATACACCAAGACTGACTTGCCGATGTGATTTCTGATGATGTTGTTCATCATCACTTGTAACGGGTGCATATGCGAATCCAGAATAGAGAACTCGAAACTGGCAATGTCTTATATGGGTTTTGAATGTTGTTTTGGGTACATATTCCATTGTGATCAGAATCATGTGGTATCCTGATGACAGGTCGAGGAATGTCAACAAATTTTCTCCCTGAATTTGGCCAAGCGAATCACCGATACACGAAAGTGGATATCGGTTTTCCCGATGAACTGTTCAATTTCTTGTAGTCTATACCCATGCTTAAACCTCCATTCTTTTCCATAAAGAGGAAGGGGACTCCTCATGAAAAGGAACTTGGTTTGATCCAGCCATTTGTGATGCATTATTTGATTTGTGTTTTGGCCTATTGTCGTTTTGCCGGACCCAATTGGTACACCAATCAAAAGAGGGATAAAATCTCTTGTTCTAACGGGATGGTGTGTCCAACCACACATGTAGGTGACAATCAATCCAGTGGAGGTTCAAACACTTATGCGAACTTGATGATATCCATGGCAATCACTGGGGGTACATCACTCTCCATGTAATCATCAAGATTCTTCATATTCGCAAGGAAGCACTAGCAGTATTGTGGCAACCGCCTCTTCACTTGGAGTGTTGCAAGACTAACTTGGAAAAGGGCGTGAGGACGTTGAATTTAAGGGTATGGAGACAAAGTGATAGTTTGCCGTCCACTACAGAATCGTAATATACTTGAGGTAAAGCAAAAACGTGTTGTGTGGCTCGCAAGCCATAAGTCCATAAACACAACATCAAAGGGATCAATGAGGTCGAATGCCGTTCAACAAACAGTGGTCATAAAGAAGGGTAATATGAGTTATGCCGTCCACTTGCCAATTACCAACACCTCCCCATTGTCACCGGCATCCACCGTGCATGTACAAGGCATGTACCTTAGCTGCTACGTACGCAAAAATTCTCTACTAATGAATGAGTCATCCGCTCCGATATCAGCAAGGATGCGTATAACATTACCTCCTAGCTCATAATCAAATAATGTGGTCATGCTAGCTTCTGAAATATATAGGGAAATACTTAATGGGGGCTTACCTTCTAGGCGGATAACAGGGTAGGCATGAGTGCTTCTCTATAACTCCAACATGCCATCCATCTGTTTCCACATGTGATATCCTTTACTGAATGATGCCAAATTCTTCTATCTTTTGAACGCAGACATGCTCATCTTTGGATTGGCGAGTACAACCTACTCTATCAATGCTAGGGTTTTTTTTGTTTAAGTCTCGTGTGGAGCTACTCAGGCAGAGAACCAGGTTTCTTATGAAGCTACGACCAAACATGTGTTGTTTTCTAAGTTATTTTGTGTCACATAAACAAATGGGCACGAGTGATCATGGAAGACGGACCGAAGATCCCAAAATAGTACATAGAGTTTTGAGAAATATTATGCTAAAACAAACTCAAATGTCTTGACGTCATCAACACAAAACATGCATTTCTAACCTAGTCATTTCCATGACTCACAACAGCCCTGGATAGCAGCCCACTTGTGGCCACTAACGGTCATAAAAATCCTCCTTCTGGCCATGCCGGTGGCGGTGAGTACACCAGGCTGCTCCTTCCTCAAAGGAGCGGTTGTGTGCACCCTGGCCACCACGCACACTAGGACGTTGCATGGCTTTAAATGCCTGCCCTGATACTAGCCCCCTCCAGGACACCACTGGCCTCTGCGAGCATTGCCATGACCCTCACGTTGTCCTGATTGTTGCTGGCACTCCCATGGAAGCAATTTTGACCTTGCTATTTGGTCGATGCTCGCCCCCATCATGGCACCAGCCATGCCCATGATGTTGTTGTCCCTGATGTTGTTGCGAGTGTTGTTTGTAACTACGGCAGTCGTATGCAATGTGTGCACCCTTGTTGCACATCCTAGAGATGAGTTCTATTCTCTCCATCACAATAACAGAACATATTTGATGGCTCCAATACGCCCTCAGTGTAGCACTTTGGAGCTCCGCATATTAGGAAAAGCACGTCACATGAGGCTTGGCTCTAGTGTGCATCGTGATAATAAAGGCCAAAGTTATTCTTTTACACCTTGTAAACACATATCACAATAGTGTTAAAGCTCTCCCACTCCTTTCCATCACCCTGGAGGCCAAAATCCCAAAGCTTCGACCTTGCCAAGCCGATAAGACGTTCATTACGAGAAAATTCAGAATTGTACTCATGTATTCAGGTCAATCTTGACTTGACTACCTTTTTTTAGTTGCCGAACAGGTCAACCAGCCTGGCGCAATGGTGTAATGATTAGGACAGCTTATCTTGGCCTTCATTTTCACATTCCTTACTAAAAATTTGCTACGTCATACTTGCCATCCTCTATGAGTAAAAAATGTCGTTGTTTGATGATTGAGAGGAGAGTCATGGTTGCTTGACCTCAACCATCGCATCCTCATAAGATGAGGAGAAAACAATGACCCCTTTTTCACATACCCCCCCCCCCATTGATTTCACCAGATGAATCATCCCCTTTTTTGTGGTAGGGTTTTATTTTCTACGCGGTCAACTACTAGGGCCCATGGTTGCAGGGCCCAACAATTTCCCTCTCAATACACGTGGAGTCTTGGACCCCCTACACAAACCTAACACAATCCCCCAAACTGCCATAACCCGCTTATAAAAGGCATTTCTGACTCCATGTCATAAATGATGACAACGCTATCCCACATGCAATGTCAACATTGCAATATCATCACCTTCTTCAATGCATATGAATGATTTTCTATGGCATGTGTGTACGGTGTCTTTGTGGGATGATAATTCTTGGATATGGCAACTTTATAAAGGACTCTGTGGGGATGGAATTGGATCCCCATTTGTTTGTTGTGCAAAATTGTTTGTGGAAATGACTTGACCAACTGCCACCACATCCCACGATGAAGACACAAACGGGCATCACTATCAAATTCATGTTCCAAAATACATAAAGTGTGACAAGGAGCAATTTACGTCTCTCTAATCCAGGAGTACAACTTCTAACAATAAAAACCTAGCCATCTATGAAAACATCATTGTAATACCAACCTACTTTTGCCTTTCAAGGGATCCAACGTTTCCATTACCACATCTTTGCGAGCTTATGTCCGTTCAAGTTTGCTAATATCAATAATGAAGGACAATTTAGAACCTAGGACCAGACCGACGTGAATCTATGTAGCCACTACATGCTAACCAGTTTCTAGCCTCTCGTGGGGAAGAAATCAACCAGGCCTGATTATCTGAAGCCTCTATTGGCCTGTCACTCCTTAAAGTGAAACGGCAAAAAACCATGTCACATGGTAATATTGTCCCTTGTATGTTGGTTATACCATATCAATGTAGGAGGGGTCACCAATGCATCCAACAAGCCATCTAGCTTAAAACCAACTCCTAAGGCGACAAACACATTGCAGGACGTGCCATGTCCCTACCACTTTCGTAAGCAATAACTCGAAAATAATTAATAGCCCTTGTTAGGAAGCAGGTACTGACGAGGACTACACAGGAATCATGTCCAAAATATTTAAGTTATGTCAATATTAAAATAAATGACACATGCCACATGTATCTTTGATAAGCCATTAAGGAGCTGGCATTTTTCTTGGCAGTGGATGTGAAACCTGCGTCAGCGTGACACTCTTTCTATCCGCAACACCAAAGTTACATCATATTGTCACCCTCCTTTTGCTATGCATTTCCAGTGATCGCATCCAGATTGCATCTCAGTTTCAACATGGTTTCAACCTAGCTTTTCCCTGGTTGCAGCCTAGCCATACCACATGTAGAAACCTTATTGTGCTACATATTCATCCTACTCGTGTCCTCGCCACCTTCCACCTGTGCCCTAATCGTGGCATGGCTTCATCTTCATCTTGTCATGGTTACAACTACTTGTCCTTTACCTTGGTCCTACTTGTGCGTACTCATGATATAGTATGTCCCGATTGGATCCAAGTTGCAATCCTAATTATGCCTCGGTTGCATCGTAGTCCAACCATTCTTGCACCTTGTATTTACCTTGCTTTCTTCCCTAGTTGCATTGCGATGACACCCTTACTGTACCATAGATGCGCCTTGACTATGCCTGAGTTGTCTTTAGTTGCACCCTAGGTGTGTCCTATCCACGTCGCAATCATGGTTTGTGTTATTGCATGCCAGTTCCTCTTTTTGCTGCACACGTTTTGCACTCAATATGCACCCCACCACTAGAGGATGATGCACGATGCTACTATTAATATAAGTGGCAAACTGGTATACCCAACAAGGAGCTTACATCTGGCTTGTCTACTAAAATTTTGCAAAGATGGCCAAGTTATGTAGACGCACTAGAACCATCAACCTCGTTGGCCTCGTCGACCTCTGTATACATTTTAACATATTGAGTTTTATCAGATTATTAAAGGGGTTTTTTCATCAAAGCATTGACTAGCAAATCGATGTAAAGCCCGGGAGTAGAATTAAATTCAATTGGACATATGAAATAAATGGCCACAAGATGAACTCCATGGTCTTTGGAAGTGTCATACTATATAGGGGCTTGATACAATACGTGTGGTGACTCGCGATCTTAGTTAGACTACATGATTTCCCCTTCTTGATCACAAGCGACGTACATGAAAATTTGAATGGCAGACATTCGTGAAAACCGATGACTCGCTACAATGGTTAGACCCATCCATCGACGACATTCAATTCCCAGACAGACCGACTATCTAAGAACACCAATGATACACTTGAACGACTAATCTGAACGATGTGAGAGCCACATTGCAGCAAATTCGATGAAGTTGCCGTTTGTTGAGTGTACATGAAACTTTGCAACCTCCAAAAATGCATGAGAAAGTTGAATTGAGTTGGCTTTTGGCCAACAACCCGCATATCTACTAGTGTTGTAGAGTTCCAGCAACATACCGTACTGTCCCTTGATTTATTTGAATATTTTTTTACGAATTCAGTGATACTTTAATTCGCCCAAAATTAGGCCCTTCGCAATTTTAAGGGTGATTCTCCCATGCCCTCACTCTTTTCACCCTTGTCTCTGGAATTCACCCATACCCTGTTCAGGTCCGCTGGCCGTGGACTCGGAGCGAATTTAGCCGTTTGAGAACTCGAAGTTTCGAGCTGGGTCAAATTGACGCCGGGGCCGGGGTTTACTCAATGTCTGAGCGCGAGGACCCGCATCGCTGGATCCATCAGCAAGGGAGCCCGGATCTGGGCGCCGACCAACGCGAGGGCCCGTCGCAAACACTCGCGAATCGAGATTGCCGGCTGTCCTGCCGGTTGCTGAATCCTCGCTGTGACAAGGGCTCAGCTCGCTGCTCGGGAGGGCAGATCGGTAAGGAAATCATGACTAGTTTTCGAACTTACTCTGAAACAAATGAAAATGAAGACAGCAAACCAGCTAGATATGTGACGTTTGCAAATAAAACCTATCTCCATCATTGCCTGCTGCACAATATATCGTTATCCGAGTCTCGCAAACGGAGTACCCGGCACGCGAGTATAGTGGACTCAACAGCGAGAGGTAGTATTCAGAACGAGGATGGCGCGACAATCAAACCGAGCAAAAAAGTCTCCCTTTCTAAATTCATATTATGTGTCAAAAAACAAGATATGTATACGAAAGGGTTCCAGGGACTTCTCAGACACAAAACACAATGCCAAATATATTTACCTCAAAACGAATAGAACTAACAACTCAAAGTTGACGGAAAAAAATATCATTAATAGAAGAAATCAGTTGTAAAAGACATTTCTTACTAATCTCCAAGTTTCATCTCCCTATATGTCCTTGAAAATTCCATGAAACCACTATAAACTACAATATTATTATAACTATATGCATCTATGGATTTTGATTCTCAATTAAAATAACCCATGATACAATGAAATTAAAACATAACCTTTTTTATGGGAATCCCCAAATCATAAATTTCGTTTAGTTAAAATAAAAACATACGAAAAACATGAACGTATCTAGTGATATATCAAAATTCAAAACACATACATAATTGCATTCAAGTTATAATAACAAATAGGTTAATAATCTTATCATAGATTCAATAATATTATATGAAACTTGATACAAAATAAATGGCACTTTATACCATTTAAACTACTTTTCCAAAAGTAAATAAATATGAATGGTATGGATAATCCATGTAAATATAATTATAAAACAAAGCTCAAAGTAAGGTAAATTTTGAAGGTTTCTTTACCAAAACGCAAATGATGTTAAAATGAAAAAATCTACATACATTAAGATGTGATCATAAACATAATTACAAGGTAAGATATATTCAAAGGTATAATAATATATCCAAATGGCGTATACAATTAAAAACAAACACACATATAGATTAAGACCCAATCTCAATGGATGTATATATTGTGACATTCATATGAAAAGAAAGAAGTTGAGAAATTTTAGAATGAAGAAAAAAAAGACGTAGATATTAATACATATTACACTAAGGTATAAGAAAAATCGATATATATCAGGAAACACTTGTGGTTTCATATTTTCATAAGGAAATAAATAAACAGAAACATAGATATAGATATAAGTAAATATACAGATATAAAACTACATGATATTATGAATATAGATATGGATATGGATACATATCGATTTAGATATAAAATAAGATATAAAAACTAGATATAGAAATAGGTATAAGAATTTATATAGCTAAATATAGAAAAATAATTATTTATTTTTCCAGTCAAGGATACACATAAAAAGGTGGATAGACATATAGATATAAAAATTATATACATGTAGATATGGATATATGTATAGATATAGACACATCTTATACAGAAATATAGATGTTGATAGTGATATGGATATAGATAGATATAGATATAGATATAGATATAGATATAGAGATAGATGTAGATATAGATATAGATATATAGATATAGATATAGATGTAGATATAGATATAGATGTATATATAGATATAGATATAGGTATATACATAGGTATAGATATATATATATATATATATATAAAGATATAGATATAGATATAGATAGATATAGATCTAGATCTAGATATAGATATAGATATAGATATAGATATAGATATAGATATAGATATAGATATAGATATAGATATAGATATAGAGATAGATATAGATATAGATATAGATATAGATATAGCTATAGATATAGATATAGATATAGATATAGATATCGATATAGATATAGATAGAGATATAGATATAGATATAGATATAGATATAGAGATAGATATAGATATAGATATAGATATAGATATAGCTATAGATATAGATATAGATATAGATATAGATATCGATATAGATATAGATAGAGATATAGATATAGATATAGATATAGATATAGAGATAGATATAGATATAGATATAGATATAGATATAGCTATAGATATAGATATAGATATAGATATAGATATCGATATAGATATAGATAGAGATATAGATATAGATATAGATATAGATATAGAGATAGATATAGATATAGATATAGATATAGATATAGCTATAGATATAGATATAGATATAGATATAGATATCGATATAGATATAGATAGAGATATAGATATAGATATAGATATAGATATAGAGATAGATATAGATATAGATATAGATATAGATATAGCTATAGATATAGATATAGATATAGATATAGATATCGATATAGATATAGATAGAGATATAGATATAGATATAGATATAGATATAGAGATAGATATAGATATAGATATAGATATAGATATAGCTATAGATATAGATATAGATATAGATATAGATATCGATATAGATATAGATAGAGATATAGATATAGATATAGATATAGATATAGAGATAGATATAGATATAGATATAGATATAGATATAGCTATAGATATAGATATAGATATAGATATAGATATCGATATAGATATAGATAGAGATATAGATATAGATATAGATATAGATATAGAGATAGATATAGATATAGATATAGATATAGATATAGCTATAGATATAGATATAGATATAGATATAGATATCGATATAGATATAGATAGAGATATAGATATAGATATAGATATAGATATAGAGATAGATATAGATATAGATATAGATATAGATATAGCTATAGATATAGATATAGATATAGATATAGATATCGATATAGATATAGATAGAGATATAGATATAGATATAGATATAGATATAGAGATAGATATAGATATAGATATAGATATAGATATAGCTATAGATATAGATATAGATATAGATATAGATATCGATATAGATATAGATAGAGATATAGATATAGATATAGATATAGATATAGAGATAGATATAGATATAGATATAGATATAGATATAGCTATAGATATAGATATAGATATAGATATAGATATCGATATAGATATAGATAGAGATATAGATATAGATATAGATATAGATATAGAGATAGATATAGATATAGATATAGATATAGATATAGCTATAGATATAGATATAGATATAGATATAGATATCGATATAGATATAGATAGAGATATAGATATAGATATAGATATAGATATAGAGATAGATATAGATATAGATATAGATATAGATATAGCTATAGATATAGATATAGATATAGATATAGATATCGATATAGATATAGATAGAGATATAGATATAGATATAGATATAGATATAGAGATAGATATAGATATAGATATAGATATAGATATAGCTATAGATATAGATATAGATATAGATATAGATATCGATATAGATATAGATAGAGATATAGATATAGATATAGATATAGATATAGAGATAGATATAGATATAGATATAGATATAGATATAGCTATAGATATAGATATAGATATAGATATAGATATCGATATAGATATAGATAGAGATATAGATATAGATATAGATATAGATATAGAGATAGATATAGATATAGATATAGATATAGATATAGCTATAGATATAGATATAGATATAGATATAGATATCGATATAGATATAGATAGAGATATAGATATAGATATAGATATAGATATAGAGATAGATATAGATATAGATATAGATATAGATATAGCTATAGATATAGATATAGATATAGATATAGATATCGATATAGATATAGATAGAGATATAGATATAGATATAGATATAGATATAGAGATAGATATAGATATAGATATAGATATAGATATAGCTATAGATATAGATATAGATATAGATATAGATATCGATATAGATATAGATAGAGATATAGATATAGATATAGATATAGATATAGAGATAGATATAGATATAGATATAGATATAGATATAGCTATAGATATAGATATAGATATAGATATAGATATCGATATAGATATAGATAGAGATATAGATATAGATATAGATATAGATATAGAGATAGATATAGATATAGATATAGATATAGATATAGCTATAGATATAGATATAGATATAGATATAGATATCGATATAGATATAGATAGAGATATAGATATAGATATAGATATAGATATAGAGATAGATATAGATATAGATATAGATATAGATATAGCTATAGATATAGATATAGATATAGATATAGATATCGATATAGATATAGATAGAGATATAGATATAGATATAGATATAGATATAGAGATAGATATAGATATAGATATAGATATAGATATAGCTATAGATATAGATATAGATATAGATATAGATATCGATATAGATATAGATAGAGATATAGATATAGATATAGATATAGATATAGAGATAGATATAGATATAGATATAGATATAGATATAGCTATAGATATAGATATAGATATAGATATAGATATCGATATAGATATAGATAGAGATATAGATATAGATATAGATATAGATATAGAGATAGATATAGATATAGATATAGATATAGATATAGCTATAGATATAGATATAGATATAGATATAGATATCGATATAGATATAGATAGAGATATAGATATAGATATAGATATAGATATAGAGATAGATATAGATATAGATATAGATATAGATATAGCTATAGATATAGATATAGATATAGATATAGATATCGATATAGATATAGATAGAGATATAGATATAGATATAGATATAGATATAGAGATAGATATAGATATAGATATAGATATAGATATAGCTATAGATATAGATATAGATATAGATATAGATATCGATATAGATATAGATAGAGATATAGATATAGATATAGATATAGATATAGAGATAGATATAGATATAGATATAGATATAGATATAGCTATAGATATAGATATAGATATAGATATAGATATCGATATAGATATAGATAGAGATATAGATATAGATATAGATATAGATATAGAGATAGATATAGATATAGATATAGATATAGATATAGCTATAGATATAGATATAGATATAGATATAGATATCGATATAGATATAGATAGAGATATAGATATAGATATAGATATAGATATAGATATAGATATAGATATATATAGATATAGATATAGATATAGATATAGATATAGATATAGATATAGATATAGATATAGATATAGATATAGATATGGATATGGATATAGATATAGATATAGATATAGATATAGAAATAGAAATAGATATAGATATAGATATAGATATAGATATAGATATAGATATAGATATAGATATAGATATAGATATGGATAT
>SZWC01003367.1:11064-22350 GCA_023375785.1 Penium margaritaceum
GAGTGTCCAAGCAGTTTCAAGCGGAATTATGTCTCTTTGAGCGGAAACTGGCAAGCAGCCGCAGCGGAAACGTTGTAGTAGGGAATGGCTGTTCACAGTTTAGAGCACAGCAGATGTTGGAAGCACTGACACACGGCAACATCGCCGTGGACCTGGCAGCAGCGGCAACTGTTGAGTTGGTTTAAGTTTTCTTCAAGGCTTTGCAAAGCATTCAAGAAATTTCAGTCGTGCCGAGGACATGGCAGCAGCGGCAACTGTTGAGGAGGGAGTCGATCATCACGGTTAAGAGTGCAATGGAGCGCGCCTGCCGTTGCTGTCGGGGTCGGCGATCGAACAGTGTTTTTCCAGCTGCAGAAGCGTTCAAGAAATTCCCTTCCGCGCTTTTGCTGTCCACTCCTACACGTTTTGCAGTGTCTAAAACAATTACATCCTTTCTTGTTGGCGCAAATGTTTGCTTTGAATTTTCTTTTCTGCAGCTGGTGGAGCTCATCCCTTCGGCGCTGGTGCTGTACATTCTGCGAAAGCTTCCTCCGAAGCGCAACTCGCAGACCCTGCGGTGATCCAGGCCCTTCTTCTTTTTTTCTTCTCTGGTCGGACAATTTTTTTGGCATTTTTTTTCAGGGGGCAACATCACCCAGCGCTATCGGGGCATGCAGATCTTGTGGTGACTTGGAGCCCGATTCTGTTTTGCAGTGAAGGTTTTGTCTTTTCTGACTTGGTGACGACAAGAGACGAAAGGGTGTCTGTGATGCTGCTGGCTCGGGTCGAGTACGATCGGTGCAACGTTTGGTGTGCGTCCATCATGAGGTTTTTGCACCACACAAAACCTCCATCATGGGTGCGTGAGAAGTCCAATCTTGGGATTTTTGAGGTTTTCGAGTGTTCGCTGTGCGTCCACGAGGTTCTGGCCGCGTTGATGAGGCAATCCGCTGACATGACTTCTTGTCTTGACATGAGTGTGGACAACATACCTTGCGAAGGCGTCGCTCAAGAAGTAAGCGATGCGGTCGCCATTGCGTGCACCTGTATGAATGTCGTCCTTATGTTATGCCATGAATCCAGTTGTTCAATGGTAACTGCCGAAAGTGTTCCTTGTTGCAAGGTGAGAGGAAGCGAAATGTTTATTGCGCAACTTGAATTTTTGTGAAACTGTGCATGTGACTCTTCCTTGAAGTGACCGTGTTCTCAATGCCATGGCCAATTCCATGTCCCCAATGATGTGAGGGCAGCCATTTCGTTGTGTAGAAGCATCAGGGTCGAGATCACAACACTTCTGAAAGGTAATGACTGTCATTCAACCATGATCTTGTCGCGATGTCTTGGCCGAGGGCCTTAAGTTTTCTACACGCTGCCAGGTCAGAGGGAACAAGGGTGTTGCTCGCAAGTTGTGGTGGCATGGGAATGTCCACAGTAAGGACTAGAGAAGGTCGAACATTGAGAGTCCCCTGCACATAGAATAAGCGAAACAGAGCTGTGATGAGTGCCCACTGTGAGGTTCAACAGAGAGTGATTAGTCAGCGGATGGGGGAAAAGCCCTCGAACAAGCAAGTGAGTGAAAGAGGAGCAGTCGAGCTAGCCTAGGAGTGAGTGTGCAATGGCCATGGCTGCTATTGATGGGTGCCCTCGCGGAGCACTGTGACCTGTCGGCTCATGTCCATCCACAAGTAGATGCCTGAGGTGAGCTTGATGTCGACAGGGCTCTGCTGGCGCTCGGCGGCATCGTCAGGAGTGGAGCCCGTGAGGGGCTCGACGGCCTGCACTGGGGTGCAGCATCTCTGTCTGTGCTTGCTGCAGGGTTGTAGTGCTTCAGACTCTAGTTCTAGCCGTTCAGATAGTGCCTAACTCCGATGTGCTGGCGCTGAGTTATGAATGTTTCCGTTTTGTGGCTAGCTGATGCACAGCGAAACGCTACCTTGGTGTGGGGTGCGAACGGAGAGCGGTCGCCCCTACTTATGTGTGTGGCTCATTTGTGTAGCTCTCCTTGCATGTGCTTACTGTTCACAAGGACTGGACGCCTGTGTGTGTCGTCTCACTAGACCTTTGCCGTTTCCTGCTTGGTGTCACACACAGTGGATAGGCAGTCTAATCAGGCAACTTCCAGGAAGTTTCTCATGGTAATCAGAGCACGCGAAACAGCTCTCGCGTGGCAGCGCAACAGGGACGCAGCATTGGTCNTTTTGTGGCTAGCTGATGCACAGCGAAACGCTACCCTGGTGTGGGGTACGAACCGGGAGCGATCGCCCCTACTTATGTGTGTGGCTCATTTGTGTAGCTCTCCTTGCATGTGCTTACTGTTCACAAGGACTGGACGCCTGTGTGTGTCGTCTCACTAGACCTTTGCCGTTTCCTGCTTGGTGTCACACACAGTGGATAGGCAGTCTAATCAGGCAACTTCCAGGAAGTTTCTCATGGTAATCAGAGCACGCGAAACAGCTCTCGCGTGGCAGCGCAACAGGGACGCAGCATTGGTCTAGGAAGGACCCACCACTCATCGCGTCACGACGGGTCGCGAGCGCCAGCGACGGCGACAGCAGCAGCGTCAGCACGAGCGACGACAGATGTGGCTGAGGGGCGCGACCCACACTGCCACATTACATGCCGCACCCCGCGGGTGGCTGCTAGCGGCTGGCGGCCGGCGAGCCGACGGGCAACGAGCCAGCGGGCAGCGGCCGGCGAGCTGCTCGCCAGCGAGCCGTGGGTAGCAGGCTGCGGGCAGCGGCCGGCGGCAGTGGGCAGCAGCACCGGCCGGTCGGCACTGACTAGCCGGCGCCGACCGGCGGGCAGCGCGCATCGACCGGCGGTAGGCGGCTGGCCGGCTGCGGACGGTGGCCGGCGGCCGACGAGCGACGGACGACGGGTGGCGTGCTCGGCACCGACGAGCAGCAATGGAAGCAACGACTGCAGTGACGATGGCGACAGCAGCGGCGACGGTGGCGGCAGCGAGGTCAGCGACAGCAGCGGCGGCAGCAGCGACAGCGGCAGCGGCGGCAGCAGCAGCTACGGCGGCAGCGGCAGCAGCGGTGGCAATAGCAGCGGCGACAGCAGCAGCCGGCGAGGCTGAGCCTTTGACCGCCACAGCACCAGGGGACACCAAAGCCGCAACAGTAGCGACACCAGCAGCACGAGCGTCAGCGGCAACAGCGAACAGCCACGAATAGCAAGGTTGGTGGCGGTGACGGCAGCGGCCAGCAGCGGCTGACAGTAGCGGACATCAGTAGCAGCAGCGGAGTCATGCCACCCAAGGCCTCACAGACGGCGGGGGTAGGGGAGGCGAGCACAGACGTGGTCTCCTTTGCTGCTGGCACTGGAACCATGGACACAACAAGCGACAGTCGCGCCACCAGTCCACGCACTCGTGCGATCGCCAAGCTGCTCGACGAAAAAAACAACGTTCAATCAAGTCTACTGGACATGCAGCAGGCTCTCGAGCTGTTGTCGCAGCAGGTCGTCGTTCGGAGGACGCCACGGACGCGCCGGCAGCCACGTGGAGGCATGCCGGGCATGGAGCGCGTGGCAAACGACGGTGACTCCACGGAAGAGTCCCTCAACGAGGCTTCTAACGACGACGAGGAGCACGACGGACAGCACGGCGTGCCTGCTGGCGGCACTATAGACACAGAGGGCGCTCCGGAGGTGGCGCATTGCGTCACAGAGTTTGTGGGGAGGGTGAAGGCCCGCGCACGGGTGGCCTCTCAGGTGGCACGACCTACTGAGAAGCCACCTAAGGAATTTGACAATCCACCACCGCAGTACTCTCCCGCAGTTGGCTTTGATGCCTGGTGCATGCGCTTCGACGTGTGGGCGATGGCAGAGGGGGTCTGGCCGTACTACCACAGTCGGTACCAGACCGATGATCCCCACCAGTGTGCGATTGCTCGCCGCGCCATGCATGGCCTGACCATGGCTGTCCCTGAGGACTCCGTGCTGGACTATGCCCCCTTTNGACACAGAGGGCGCTCCGGAGGTGGCGCATCGCGTCCCAGCGGTTGTAGGGAGGGTGAAGGCCCGCGCACGGGTGGCCTCTCAGGTGGCACTACCTACTGAGAAGCCACCTAAGGAATTTGACACTCCACCACCGCAGTACTCTCCCGCAGTTCGCTTCGATGCCTGGTGCATGCGCTTCGACCTGTGGGCGATGGCGGAGGGGGTCTGGCCGTACTACCACAGTTGGTACCAGACAGGTGATCCCCGCAAGTGTGCGATCACTCGCCGCGCCATGCATGGCCTAACCATGGCTGTCCCTGAGGACTCCGTGCTGGACTATGCCCCCTTTTTCGGGGACTACTTCAGTAGTACAGGTGCTGACCCTTGCGGTGTCTGGGACCTAGTCCTCACCTTGCTGGAGGGTGAGACAATAGCCACCTGCGCCCAGAATGTCGCCGACTTCAACTCGCTCCGCCAGGGTGAGTCGGAGTCTCCAGCTAAGTACTGGCGTCGGGCCATGCGGCTCTACACCCGACTGGGGACATTGGCCCTTTCTCAGCTAGGCGCACTCACCACAATCATGCTGGGCGTCCCTGAGCGGTACGCAGCCATGTTCACCATCTATCGCCATTGCGAGCTTGAGCGTTGCTCCCGTCGCCTCACCCTGATGCACTCGGCCCAGCGCATCTATCTGGAGCAGACAGAGGCACTTGAGGCGGCTCGTCTCCACCGGGAGCGCCTAGCCGGTATTGTTGCCATGGCAGTTTCTTCCTCCAACACCCCTCAGACCTCAGCGGCGTCCACCACCTCTCTTGCGAGTGCTTCAGCGTCTCAGGGGAAGAAGGGCAAGGGGTGCAGTGGCGGCAGGAAGGGGAGAGGATAGGGGACAGCACCTATCGAGGGTCGCTTCGGAAGTAGCAGCCGCCAGATGACCTGCTACAGCTGCGGCGGCCCCCATCGCTACACCGACTTCACTCGTCTCACTGGCCGCCCCATCGACTGGCAGCGAGTCACATGTGGGATTCGCCAGGCCTATGAGGCCCATTCTACCTCCTCGTCTTATGCCTCCTCCGCCTCAGAGTCATCAGCCGGACGGGTTGCTGTTGCCTCACCCACCGCGGCCCCCGCGACCCCTCCTCATGACGCGGCACGACGCCTTGCACAGCTCGAGCAGGTCATCTGCACCGTTCAAGGAGGTACGCATGTGCGGACTGAGCCGACTGTGTCCACTGCTTGTTCCGTGTCTGGGGAGTTACGTGGTGATCATCGTTCGGCTGTGTCTGCTATGGGGTCAGAGTGGCTTGATGGTCCTGATGAGTTGGTATGGTTACACAACTTCTAGCACCGTCTCTTGCATGTTGAGCAAGCCCAGCATCCCAGTGATGTTCCTGTTGAGTCTTTGTTCTCGGTTGCCCGCTGTTCCATCAGCATGTCCACCAGGACTGCTGATGGCTCGTGGATTGTCGATTCTAGCACTACACACCACATGACCTGTCGTTGTGACATGCTCGTCGTCTTTGGTCCTGTTGGTTCCGTCCATTCTGTCCGCACAGCTGCTGGCCAGGAGGTGCCAGTGCGCGGCGTCGGTGTCGTCCAGGTTCGTGGTCCTTCTGGCCCCGTGTATGTCTCCGATGCTCTGTTTGTGCTTGATCTCGAGCTTAGCCTCCTTTCCGTTCGTGCCTTTACCCGCGTGGGGCTGGGTGTTACCCACGTCGGCGATGTCGCCTCCGTCTTTGTCCAGGCCTCTGGCGAGGTTGTCCTGCGTGGTGAGCTCCGTCCTGACCTCTATTATTTCACTTGCACTCGCCTCCCCGCGTCTCCCCTGCCATCCGACGCGATTGCGCGTGTCTTTGTCACCGCAACCCTGTCCCCTGACCAGCATCGCCTCCTTCACCGACGTCTCTGTCATGTCCACCTTGATGTGGTTGAGCGCCTTGTGCGTGACACTCCCACGCTCGGCCTTGATGCGGCCTCCTTTGTGGCGCCGCCCAAGAACAACTGTCTCGCATGTGTGCAGGGCAAGATGCACCGCTCTCCCTTCCCAAACTCCATTCCGAAGTCCACTCGACCACTTCAACTAGTCCACTCGGACCTGCTTGGACCGCTTCCCACGGAGTTTCAGGATGATTGTGGGCGGTACATCCTGACACTGACAGATGACTTCACCCGCATGCGCTGGGTCTATAGTCTCCGTCAGAAGAGTGACACCTTTCCCACTGTCCAGCGTTGGCTGGCTATTGTTGAGCGCCAATTGCGTCAGACCCTGGACGTCTTTCACTCCAACCGTGGGGGAGAGTTTACTGTCGACCTTCACCGCTGGCTCACCGAGTGCGGGGTCGACCACCACTACTCTGGTCCTGCCACTCCTCAGCAGAATGGCTTCTCGGAGCAGTGGAACCGCACGATGGAGGATGTTGTCCGTGCAATGAGCGCTGATTGTGGCCTCCTTGAGACATTTGCCTTTGAGGGTTTCGCTTAAATGACATGGGTGTGGAAATGCATCCCACACGGTCCCCTTCCTCGCCACACCACGCCGTACGAGCTTTGGTATTGTCACCGTGCCGACCTGCACCTTGCGTACGTCTGGGGCTCTCTCGCTTGTGTCTGGTTCATCCCGGAGCAACAGGGCTCCAAGGTCTCCCCTCGTGGCCGCCTCTGCAACTTTGTGGGGATCGCCCCCCGCTCCAAGGCATGGCATTTCAGGGNAGCGTTGATTGTGGCCTCCTTGAGACATTTGCCTTTGAGGGTTTCGCTTACATGACATGGGTGTGGAAATGCATCCCACACGGTCCCCTTCCTCGCCACACCACGCCGTACGAGCTTTGGTATTGTCACCGTGCCGACCTGCACCTTGCGTACGTCTGGGGCTCTCTCGCTTGTGTCTGGTTCATCCCGGAGCAACAGGGCTCCAAGGTCTCCCCTCGTGGCCGCCTCTGCAACTTTGTGGGGATCACCCCCCGCTCCAAGGCGTGGCATTTCAGAGACCCATCCCCTCGTCGCATTGTTGAGTCTTGCGATGTGACGTTCTTCGAGAGCCTTTGCTTTCGCGACCGCGCTCGCATGCTTGCTCTTCCACTGATGCATGCTTCGGGCTGTCCTGGCCCTCGTGTGGTGGGGGAGGAGCCCGCGGGTGTTGCCCCCCGACTGCCGGGACCTCTCTCTGACCCGGCTATCATTGCCGTCGGTCCCCCTCGGATCCCAGCCTCGGATCCCACACGTACCTTAGCTCCGGATCCCTCACCTGCCTTAGCTTCAGGTCCCTCGTCGGCCGAGTCCCCTCCCATGCCGCGCTCGCCATCAGCCCGATCCTCACCACCTCCAGTCTCACTTGCAGGGCCGGTGCTTGCCTCACCTCCCCTGACGACGACTCCGGCATCACCGACGCCTATCTCACCCGCTCACCCGACTCTTGGGCCTGTTGCCCGTACACCGGCTGAGTCACCTCAGTCGCCCTCCAGCACATATTCTCGTGCACCGGGTGGTCGGCTGTGTCCCCTGCCCTCCCGCGGCGTTCGCTGTGGTGACCCTGGCACGATGGCCCTTGGTCTCAGCGCACAGGGCCTCGAGGAGGTCCACCCGGGCTGCCCGACTGGTCGTGCTGTGATTGCGTACAAGCATGTCTACGCCATTGATGCAGCGACAGCCTCGACTCGTGTCAGCCCCACGTCCTCTGCTTCGGCCCTTGTCGCGCAAGGCTCGACCTCGTCGGGCTCAGATCCGAGCACTCTTCGCCAGGCGCTGGCCGGCCCTGATGCCAACCACTGGCGGGCTGCGTGTCAGGAAGAGCTTGCTGCCCGCGCAGACAACGGTGTCCTTGAACTCGTTGACCTACCACCAGGCCGAAAGGCCGTTCAGGCAAAATGGGTATTACGCGAGAAGTTCAAGCAGGATGGCTCTCTGGATCGCTACAAGGCTTGCCTAACAGCAAAGGGCTTCTCACAGGTCGAGGGCGTAGATTACACGGAGACATTTGCTCATGTCGGGCGGATGACCACGGTGCGAGCCCTTCTGGACATGAGTGCCCAGCACGACTGGGAACTGCATCAGATGGACGTCAGCAACGCCTTCCTCCATAGGCATCTTGACAAGGAGATCTACACGGTGCAGCCACCTCACTTCAAGGATGGCACAGGCCGCGTGTGCCAGCTGCGGAAGGCCCTGTATGGCCTCAAACAGTCGCCGCGGTGCTGGAACCACGAGATCGCTAGCACGCTGCAGTGTGCGGGCTACGTCCAGAGCGATGCAGACCCCTCTCTCTTTCTAACAAAAAGCCCTGATCCACTCACCGCGATCCTCGTCTACGGGGATGACCTACTGATTGCATCTCCAGATCTGGAGGTCGTGACGGACAGCAAAGACTGTCTTGCAAACCGCGTACAAGATGAAAGATATGGGGTCTGCGTCCGTCTTCCTCGGCATGGAGATCGTGCGCGATCGCGTCCGGCGCAGTCTCACGGTACATCAGGCGCGGTACGCACTAGTTGTGGGGGAGCGGTTTGCCAATCTGCTTTCTAGCGCCTCTACCCCCATCAATCCTGAGGGACAAAAGACTATGAAGGTTGACGACCCAGCTACTCTGGGGGAGCCAGTCCATCAGACCCTTCACCTGGAAGCCATCGGCTCGCTCATGTACTTGGCCACCACGACACGGCCCGACATCACATTTGCTGTCAACCTTCTCAGCCAATTCTCGCAGGTACCGCGGCAACTAACACTTGGTGCCGCTGTGCGCATTGTGCGCTACGTCGTGTCCACCCCCTGCCTCGGTCTCACCTATCAGCGGCAACGGTCTGTCGTACTTAACAGTTGTACGGACAGCGACTGGGCGTGGAGCCCTGACGGTAGGAGCCGTACCGGATACATCTTCTTCCTGGGCGTTACTGCTGTCTCGTTGCACAGCGAGAACTAAGGATGCATTGCACGCAGCTTGTCTGAGGCAGAGTATGTAGCACTGGGAGCTGGCGCTGCTGAGAGCGTCTGGCTTGTCCGGCTCCTTCACGCGCTTCGCCAGACTGTTCCTCCTATCGTGCTGCGTTGTGACAACCAGAGTGCTGACGCCATCACTCAGAACTCCGTCGTCTTCCATGCTCGCACAAATCACATCGGCATTGAGTACCACTTTTTCCGTGACCTGGTGCAGCGGCGTGAGGTTGAGATCGTCTGGGTTGGCACGAACGATCAGAAGGCTGATTTCTTGACAAAGGCACTTGGTCGTCGGAAGTTCCATGAGGGTGTTTGTACTGTTGGTCTACGCCTCGCCCCTCATGCAGACTGAGCTTGATCAGTGATGTTAGTCTCTGTTGGTCTGTGATTGTCCCTTGTCCTGTGTGTTCCTCGTGGGTGCCCTTAGTCCTGTGCATGGACTTGTATTCGCCATTCGGTCATGGGGGAGTGTTGTTGATGAGTGCCCTCATGGAGCACTGTGACCTGNTGAGATCGTCTGGGTTGGCACGAACGATCAGAAGGCTGATTTCTTGACAAAGGCACTTGGTCGTCGGAAGTTCCATGAGGGTGTTTGTACTGTTGGTCTACGCCTCGCCCCTCATGCAGACTGAGCTTGATCAGTGATGTTAGTCTCTGTTGGTCTGTGATTGTCCCTTGTCCTGTGTGTTCCTCGTGGGTGCCCTTAGTCCTGTGCATGGACTTGTATTCGCCATTCGGTCATAGGGGAGTGTTGTTGATGAGTGCCCTCATGGAGCACTGTGACCTGTCGGCTCATGTCCATCCATGTGCAAATGCCTGAGGTGAGCCTGACGGCGACAGGGCTCTGCTTGTGCTCTGTGGCACCGTCGGGACTGGAGTCCGTGATGGGCTTGACGGCCTCAACTGGGGTGCAGCGTCTCTATCTGTGCTTGTTGCAAGGTTGTAGTGCTTCAGACTCTGGTTCTAGCCGTTCAGATGGCGCCTGATTCCAATGTGTTCGCACCGAGTTATGACTGTTTCCGTCTTGTGGCTAGCTGATGCACAGCGAAACCCTACCCTAGTCTGGGGTGGGAACAGAGAGCGGTCGCCCCTAATTATGTGTGTGTGGCTCATTTGTGTTGCTCTCCTTGCATGTGCTTTCTGTTGACAAGCGCTTGACGCCTGTGTGCGTCGTCTGACTAGACCCTTGCAGTTTCCTGCTTGGTCTCACACACAGTGGGTAGGCAATCTAATCAGGCAACTTCTAGGAAGTTTCTCAATGGCGGCAGCGATACCAGTATCAGGAAAAATTGGAGTAGTATCAAGACCCAAGTAGCCTTGGAGGGAGTAGTAGAGTACAGTAGCCCACGCTACAATAGTAGAGGCGGAAACATTGCACGCAACAGCAAGGGCAGAGCTTCCACCCCCCAGCTCATGGGTCAATGCAGACGCTCCTTACGAGTGTTGCTATCGTCCATGCAACTTCCAGGAGGCTACGCGAACATGCAAGTGCATGCAACCACTCATAAGTGCATGACAACAACGCGCAAGAACAAAATGAGGGGAAAAGGGAACCACGTAGCAAAGTGACGCCCTATCACGAGTAGTAGAAGGGGTAACGGGGTTGGCAACACTAGCAACAACACTAGCGAGTACAAAAACCATCCACATCCTGCTCGTCTTCCCATTCTTACTCCTACTTCCCCTTCTCCTACAACCTCTCCCCTTCTACCCCTGCTGCTAATTGGTGTAAACACGCAAGTGACCTCTTCACTTTGCCCACACACATCATCATCACTACAGGTAACTAGTCCAAAGTCAAGCTCTCGGACACAACATTGTTGGACACACAATGGATCGTGTGCTTCTGGCACTTCCTCCAAATGCAAGGATGCACTGCGTTTCGACACATATGAGAGTTCAGAGGTTGTAATGAGAAAAATGTGCCTTCTCTCCTTTTAGAAAGCACAGAGAAAACACATGACAGATTGTGTTGAAAAATTGCCCCTCCGCATGCCCAAGTGCGGCGCCGGGAGGCGCCGACGAGCCGCCAGAAAGTGAAAACTCCGCTCCGGCGGATCTGGCGACTCGACAATTGCTCGGATCCTAAAATAGAGGATTGCCCCGTAAAGTTGACGAGTCGCTCAATCTGGTGGAAGTTGTTTCGCCGGAATCGGACAAGTATCGAGGGAGATATGACCTTCCAAAGTTGGGGTGTGCGCAGCGGCTCTGGGAGCCGGCTGCGACTCGAAATCCGGTCGATAATCGACCGGATCGAGTAACAAAATTACCATGTGGAGAAAATGCTCCGATAGGCCTGCCGAGGCGTCCGGTGGATGATCCGCCTGATCAGGTGGATCATCCACCGGATCCAGTAGTGCAGGTTGTTACTGAGGGACTTAGCCAAAATCTTGGCTCGACGTCCGAAACTCAGTAGTACGTTTTGTTACTCGGGGACTT
>SZWC01003367.1:45675-58620 GCA_023375785.1 Penium margaritaceum
AGCAAGATCAAGAACATGATTGGTCTGGACCACATCAAAAGGGCCGATGCTGTCCGCAAAGCCGAAGAAGCCCGCATCCGTAAAGCAACTGTGGACGCAAGAACCGAGGCCATGGCTACAGGCCCCACCCTCCGTGAAACCATCAAAGGAAGGTGGACAATCGAACGCAAGGACTGGTGGCGCAGATCAGCCGGCTTGAGCAAAAACTTGACCAGCTCACAGCCACCAACGCCACCTTCCCTGCCGCTGCCAACAACCCCGACCCCCGGGCTGTCAACAACCCCAACCCCAGGGGACGGAGGAACGGCAGGTATGCAAGAAATCAGCAGCATCAACCTGCACAGGAGCAGCCACCATTACTCCCAACTCCACAGGGCCAACAGCCTCAACAACAGCAGCAGCAACAGCAGCAGCAGCAGCAGCAACAACAGCGGCAGCAGTAGCAGTGGCAGCCACAGCAACAGCAGCAGCGGCAGCAGCAACAGCAGCAGCAGCGGCAGCAGCAGCAGCAGCAGCAGCAAGCCAGGAACCCCGGTCCAAAAAACGGGGGAAGACAAGGCTACGACCGAGGAAGAGAAAGGAGCTCCTAGAGGGCTCCATTGAAGGCTATGCACTCCAGCAACTCCTTGATAGACCGATATTGTGTTTTTCGAATCGGATCACAAAATTTGGAGTGCATAACCTGTCGGCCAGAAAACTTTCAGCCGATGAAACAAACCTGCTGGGTATTGGCCTGAATTTTGTCTTCCGCCCCAAACCCTTCACCCTTCCGGAGATACTTCCGAGCTTTNTTCAGATGAGTGAGGTTAGCTTGGTGCTTTTGGAAGACTGAGGAAAAATCTGTCCACACATTTCACATCCCCAACCCCGACTGGGAGCCGCCTCCGGCCCCACGGGAAGTTGAAGATGAATGCGACTTCTTGCTCTCCGACATCACCAAAGCTTATGCCACCTCCACACCTCCGCGGCGGTCCCTCATGCCCAAACGTCTTTTCACTGCCCTCCATAGTTTGAAGAATGACAACTCCATCATCATCGAACCGGCGGACAAAAATCTCGGCATTGTCATCATGGACCGTAGCAGATACATCACCGAATGTCTTGCACATCTCAACGACCCATCTACCTTCCAAAGAGAGGAGTATGATGTGGACAAGATCAAGGAGGACCTGCTAGACATTCAAGCATGCTTTGAAGGCTCCAACCTCATCCCCAATTCCATCTGGAAGTTCTTCCATAACCCCCCAAAAACTGGATGGCAGCCCGCGGCTTTCTATGTCATTGCGAAAGTCCACAAGAGCCCAGCAGTGGGCCGACCCATTGCAGCCTCCCACTCTTGGATCACCACCAACGTGTCCAAGTGGTTGGACTCGGAACTTCAAACTGTGGTGCAAACTCAGCCCACTTTCATCAAGGACAGCATCTCGCTACTCCTTGAGTTGGAACAGCTCTGAATCCCACACAACACTCTGCTGGCCACCTACGACGTCGTATCGCTCTACCCTAGCATCCCCATCAACCGGGCTCTCTCTTACATCACTGAGATCCTAACCCAAGCAAGGCACCCCAAGTCCACCTTAGTCCTTCAACTGTTAGCTTGGGTGATGCAAAACTGCTTCGTGGATTTTTTAGGATGCACATACCGGAAGGTCAAAGGCAAGGCAATGAGTTACCTCAACCGGGAGCTACGACGCCTATCCCCTGTCCAACCTCTACTCCATAAGCGCTACATCGATGATGGCATCATCCTTTGGACAGGTTCACAAGAAGATCTTACCTCTTTCCTCAACACCCTCAACAGCCTTTACGAGCACATTAAGGTCAAGTGGGAGTCCTCGGGAAAAACAATCAACTTTCTGGACCTACAGATCTTCAAAGGGGATAGATTTGTTCAGGAAGGACTTCTGGAATTCCGAACATTCCAGAAGCCCATGAACACCTACCTCTACATCCCCTTTTGCAGTTATCACACATGCAACTGCTTACGTGCCTTCATCAACGCGGAACTGCCGCGATATCTTCTCCGCACAACCTCCCCAATTGACTTCATCGAGATCAAGAAAGCCTTCTTCTCTCGTCTGAAAGCCAGGGGTTATCCGCAGAAATTCCTCTTGCCTCTCTTCGACAGTGTTCACCACTTGCAGCGACAACTCAAGCTGGACACCATCCGGCAGCAATGTGGCACCACAAGACCAAGAGACACGGGCAACAGGCCCCTCATGCTCAAGACCCAGCTGAACCCTGTTTCAGAGGGCTTGCACTTGGGGGATTTTTTAAGACGGTTTGCAAACCGTCTTAAAAATCTAAATGCTACTGTGTTCCCCTCCCGTGTTATTCTGGCTTCGACCTTGCCACCTAAACTGCGAACACACCTGGTTAAATCCAGGCTGACAGAGCTCTAGTTCGATCTCGGCCTGTCACTTTGGAATTGTCGAAGACCCTGGGCACCACGCGAGCAATCAGCGCAGCTTGCTTGCAAATTGAGGTTGCGCCTCGGGACCACCCCGTCGCGCACCTCGCACATGCCTAGTGGCTCCCCACCTACCTTGGTTGTTTGCTTGTCTCTTTCCTATGTTAGACTGACTGCTGTCCTCATGATGTTCAGGTGCTGATGAAGGCCTTGTGGCCAAAACGCGTCTGCCTATTCTTGAGCTTCAGTCTTTTGCAAACAACCCCCCCCCCCCCCCCCCCCCGTCTTCCACTCAGTTTTGACTGCCGAGACTACCCTCTGCTGCACTAGAAGATGGCTTCTACCGTGAGATGTTGTGTGCAGAAGAGATCACTTCAGCGACAGCGGGCAGGTTCATGAGGTCATTCACCGCCAGATTCATGATGTGCCCTAAGCAGCAAACATGCCCAACCTTCTCGAATGAGCAGTCTGCAGCGGGAATGATGTAATTTTCAACCATCGCATCGTTTATGCTTTCATTTTCCACTGTCAAGCAGAACATCCTGTCCCAGAGCCCCCAGGACTTGAGGGCCTCTGACAAGATTTCAAACATCTTGACTGCTGTGGGACTCTCTGGTGTAGCCGGGAAAGACAGAGCCACAGCCTTGATTTTCCATTCTTCCATCCAGTGAGCTGTCACCCCAACGTACTTCATCCTGTTATCACCTTTCCAGCCGTCAGTTGTGAAAGAAACTGCAGATTTTACCTCTGATAGCTGCCGATGGATTCTTGTTCCGAAGGCTGCTGCAGCAAGAACGATCTGCCTGGAGATGGTCATGCGCCCCGGCATCATAGCCGCTGGATTGGCGTGCACAAAAGCTTTTTGCAGCCAGTAGGACTCCATGCTGAGGAAGCTCACGTTTTTGTCGATGACGTGTTTCCAGATGCAAGTCTGGAAACACTTTTTGTTAAACACGACGCCGAATGCAAAAACGCCCCGCGCGATGATGCTGTTCTCCTGATTGACGGGCGCACCCTCTTTGGCTTTGACAGCAACGACAACCGCCTGGACATTTGCCTGCTTCAGCGCTTGAGAGGCAGCTTCCTCCTTCAGTCGCTTGTAGACAACGGAGTGTTTGTTCTGCATGTTTCCACATGTTTGATGTGCAACCCTGCTTGCGAGAGTATTCTTTTGGGCAATGGTTACACTGCGCACACGGGTCTTCTTTGGTCCCGGTTTTGGTGAAATCCTGCCGCAGCATGGACAGTGTGCCTGTCTCTTCCAGGTCCTTGCGTTTCTCGCCATGTGTCTCGTCACCACTGTCTCCCTCATCATGTGAAGCTGGGTTACGCAGTGTGCCTGACTCGTCCGCGGCACCATCGTCGGCCATGGTGCCAACATTGTTGGGCATCAGTCAGAAACTCTGACTGCTCGTCACTTGGAGTGACGAGCAGTCAGAGTGCTCGTCACTGGACACGAGCACTCTGAGTCTCAGAGTGTTCGTCCGCGCGAAAAAAACCCTCTCAATGCACGAATGGCGCCCGATCATGACCCCTACCCCGGACTTTGCAATGCNTCTCTTCCAGGTCCTTGCGTTTCTCGCCATGTGTCTCGTCACCACTGTCTCCCTCATCATGTGAAGCTGGGTTACGCAGTGTGCCTGACTCGTCCGCGGCACCATCGTCGGCCATGGTGCCAACATTGTTGGGCATCAGTCAGAAACTCTGACTGCTCGTCACTTGGAGTGACGAGCAGTCAGAGTGCTCGTCACTGGACACGAGCACTCTGAGTCTCAGAGTGTTCGTCCGCGCGAAAAAAANTCTCTTCCAGGTCCTTGCGTTTCTCGCCATGTGTCTCGTCACCACTGTCTCCCTCATCATGTGAAGCTGGGTTACGCAGTGTGCCTGACTCGTCCGCGGCACCATCGTCGGCCATGGTGCCAACATTGTTGGGCATCAGTCAGAGTGCTCGTCACTGGACACGAGCACTCTGAGTCTCAGAGTGTTCGTCCGCGCGAAAAAAACCCTCTCAATGCACGAATGGCGCCCGATCATGACCCCTACCCCGGACTTTGCAATGCGATGGGAAACCCGCGATGCTAGATTTTTTTTATAAAATATTCGTATTTCATTTGGTGAAACCCCCAATTCGTAACCACAAGACGGTCAAACCCATCGTATGTAGTACGTAAGATCACTTATGAATTCAGCATTTTAGTTGTGGTTGTGAACCGTCCGGAGTGGACACCAGGTTGTCATTCGTTTGTTGCTCGAACGAATTGGAGTGCATTTCACGCGTCGGAAACCAGGCATGTGCAACGCTCATGGCACCTCATGCTCCCCAAGGTGTGCATTTCACGTGTTTTTCTGTGGCATGCCACGCAGAAATGTGCGATAGATGGATGAGATGCACACGACGCTGGCAGATGTAAGTCCAGCTAGGCTGCCACGCAAAGCACAAGGTGTCACCCAGTTAGTGGTTCGTGCCCTATTTTGGTGCCGCATTGCATTGTCTGCGGTCGTCGCACTTGCAGGTCATCGACGTCATGACATGCAATCGCGCCTTGTCCAGGTGCAAGCCCCCCAACGGCAGGGATAATGACCATAGCGTCGGTTCAAACTGGACCGTCGCTCGACCCCCCCCCCCCCCCCCCCCCCCCCCGACGCAGGATCCGCGGTTCCTCGGATCCTTGCCGATGATCCAGAACCGCGGATAGATCCGAGATCCGTGATCCGTGAGTAAGATCCGCGGATCTGTGGATTTGGTGTGCACCCTTAACTTGTTCCCAGGATCCTCTCAGCAAGGGGTAATGTGTGTATCTTCTTAGCTAGTACCTTTTTGACAGCTCTTGCAGCCAAGGGGAGTGTTGGTGTATGGGCTTTGAGCTGTTTAAGTGTCAAATGGAGTTTTGCAGTGAGTGATTCTCAGTTTGTCCCAATAATGCTCCAGAAGTTATGTTTCTTCTTCTGTGACACATGTGATGTACTATGGCCCCAAACTTCACCCATGCATGGCTGATAGAATTTAGTTGGTATTCGAGACCCGGGCACTCAGGTGGTATGTGCCCGTCTCCTGGGAGACCCCATGATGATTGGAAACATATCAGATCTAACAGGTATGTATTCCCCCTACAGTCGAGGCCAGGTACGTGATGATATGAACTGGTACCTCAAGAGACCCTGTTTGGTTGCACCTTTACATGCGTTGGATCTGTCATGCGTGGTTTTCATGAGGCCGAGACCCACACGTCCGGTCACAATTTTGGCACCTCGGGAGGTCAAACTTGCCTCCCTTTGGTTTACCGGTGGTGCTAGCATGCTACCGTGGAGTTTGGACATGTTTCAGGCACATTTTGTGTTTTCTTCACAGTTGAGACCCGGGCACTTGGTGACCTATTCTGGCGCCTCTAGAGACCTATCACACTTGGTTTCACATTATGCGGTGAGCGTATTCCCCGTCTGTGCATTTTGGTGTGGCGGCGATAACGGGGCTTGGAGGGCTAGCCGCCAGTCTCCAATACATGAGCCCACTATCGGGCTTATTGTACTCGCTCCTTTGTTTCTGAATCTACACGTTCCTGACTTAGCCAAATCTTGCAACTGCAATTCTCCCACTCACCACTAGAGCTCATGTCTCATATAGCATGGGCCTGCATGCCCCAAAGAAACTTCTTGTACATTGTTCCAAAGGGACCACACGTCTGGTTTGTTATGGTGTGCGAGAAACCGCCATCGGCACGCTGCCGACGGGTCAGGTTTGATCATTGGATGGTGGCCGGGCCCCATGCAAGCCACTTGTGTGGATGGCCAAGTCAACTTGCCTTGATCACCTCTCTAGCCCCTTACTCTCATGTGACTTGATTCTCGTTTCTCAACCTAATTTTTTGCATATCCATCTCCATGGCATGCGATTCTCTCCATGTTCATTTCACTTGTGAGGCATGTCACACTGCTAGCACCAAGGACCTACTAGTATTGAATCAGTTGAGCCATCCACGATCCGGTCTGTGGTGGGAGCAGACACCGCTGCCTCGGAAGCTCTCTTGTTGTGATGGCAAATCTCTTGTCCCTACCTTCCTCTTCAACGTTGAGTGACTCAGCCTACAATAGCCACTCTTGGCTACATTGGAAACACCTGTCTGCCGCCATCACCAAAGTTGTCGGGGCACCACCAGGATGAGGTCGTAGCGACAGCACTTTGCACCTCCCACCCTCCCCTGGCACCCACACAGTGTTAGAAGCAGTAGCTACTTCACCTTTCTGACCATAGGAATGATTGCATAACAGAAGGGGCCCACGAATTCTGTGGCTGCCAACTGGTGTCATCACCACTGAGCAACAGCACCAGCATCCGCCTCCTAGCAACAGCAGTAGCAGCTGTACCTCATGGCCATACAAACAGTGGCTGCAAATTTTTCTGCTGCCCATTCCTGCGGTATCCAGTGGCAAGGGCACTCTCCCGTTGTGGCTGCTATTCATTGGCAATATGCCGTCCCATGGTGGCATCATTGGCATTCGCCCGCCAAGACCACCACGTAGCAGTAGTAATTGCAGTGGTAGCATAAGCAGCATCTGCAACAGCCCTTCAGCAGTAGGAGCAGGAGTAGCAACTACTACATCCTCAAATCCATTGGCTTAACTACAATAGCTCTTTCATTACAGCATCAGCAGCATCTGAAGCAGCTCTTGAGCAGCAACATCAGCAGCACCAACACCACCAACAGCAGCGGCTATATCTCTACAGCAGCTAGCCCCATTATAACGGCTGTGTCATTGCTTCCCAGTCACCCAAGTGCCCCCACCGGAGACAAAGCCAGTTTCCACTCCAACCACAACATTCCACAAGAGTGACTTATTGTACACTAATATCGAGTACTACGAGGAAGGACACAAGAGTGAGTGGTTGGTGTGACGCTACCATAACAGACCTGGGTATCAATCAAGGGAGGACTACAACCCGGCAGAGGCGGAAGTGCATGCGGTGGTCGAGGCCGGAAAACACTACCAGACAGCGTCTGATGACTCACCGACACATAAGCACCCGCCACCTATTGCAATTTACACCTCCGCATACCTGATAGCAGTGACGGGAGGCACTGATGTATCACCACACAGAGAATGATTCTCGTGTTTTGATCTAGCGTCTTGGAGAGTGCTCCAAACCTAATCTAGACAAAATTTGACCAATTTCTCAATGCAGAGCAGCTTCATTCACCGGAATCCATCAATTACCGAGGGATTCATGAGCTCTTGATGTTGGAGTGTGCATGGCAACTTGGAGAGTTAGCCAAAATCAGTGTTAGGTCCAAACATTAACCGGATGTGAGAAGCAAGACAGATCGAGCAAATTCATCCGCTCGATCCACTCGATCCACTAGTTTTGGTTCTTACTAAGAGACAGCCAAGTCTATGACTCGTGGTCCACGACTGAACAGTATGGTTCGTTAGTGAGTGAGACGGTCAAAACTTTGACTACACGTCCACGGACAGGTTTCAAACCCTGACAGAGCCCGTTATCAAACTTCACACAAAAGCAACTGAGATGCATCAAAACAAAACAGTGTACCCCTCTATCACGAGCAAAGGGATCTGCGCCTCCTTCAAGGCATTTTGCAAGTGAAGAAAGGTGCCACTGCAGGTGGGCATCAAAAGAGGTGCTAAGTGTTTTTGTGGTGGGTGTGACATGCATTTTGACAAGCATTACTTGGGATATGTGTGGCCAAATCACATATGTTGTAGTGCGTTTGTAACCTCATGACTAGCACTAGAACTTGTCAGATCATGTCCTTGTCCCAAGAAAAACTGACAGATTTATTTCCTATTCCCTTTGCAAACGTTACCGTCTTCTCACATTCCTACTCACAGAGCGTGAGACAACCAGAAAGCTCACGCTTAGTCTCAGATTAACCCAAACGGAATAGGTGAACCACAAGGAGTTATCAGGCACATGAGACCCAATGATTATGGGCCCAAAATCCTGACTTTCCCTAAGGCATTCACGCCTTCCGTAGCGTATGTGGTTCTCATCATTGATGACGTTGCCGCAAATTCTGAGAACCTGTCGGAGGAGAGGCTAGGAAATGGGACAGAAGACAGAGATGCAGCCCATTCACAAGTATGTGGAAGGCCCTAACTTTGGGTTGTGGAGGTGCCACTTCGAGCTCTACCTTGTCCAGGGGCTGTTGGAGGTCATGTTGGGAGTGGAAGTCCTAGATGCAACGGAAGCAAAGGAGGAGGAGAGCCAGACCTTCGCAAAGAAGAACACAGAGGTGCTCATGCTCTTGGTATCAAGGACAGCTGAGCCATAGTGGGGCTACTTCCATGGATGAAAGCTGGCAATCAAAGCTGGGAAAGTTCCTCTGCCATCCACCAATCAAAGTCACTTGCGAAAAAAATTCCACGGTAAAGCGACTCCTCATCGTGGATTTTAAGAAAGGAAAAGATGACATCTCCTCCATGTAGCACATAAAGTGGCTTGTCTCACAATGCAATTGTGTGTGCTAGAAGATTGACACGTAGCTGCAGGCAATGGTCCTCCTTAGGCCCTACCTCACAGTTGGGGCCCTCTCAATACTGTCCCGGGAGGATGGCCAAAAGGCAAGCTCACAGTTATCGTGGTTACGCAATACATCCTCAACAAGGTATAGTGTAGGAGCTGTAAAGATGCCTCATCTTATTCATTGGTCCTCGTAACCAAAAACATGTGGTGGTGGAAGCGGGTGCAAACAAGGCGGCGGAATAGGTGGCCCAAAAGAAGGGCTCCAGCAAGGTGCATGCCACCATTGTAGCAAGGAGGGCCATTGTGCCCGCGACAGCCCGGAGGAGAAGGCCGGTGGTAAGGAGAGCAAAGACAAGAAGTTGCTCCTCGATGGAAACAAGAACCATGTCCTTAAGAAGGCGATTAGGTGGTGCTTGGATTTTAAGGCCAAGGAGCACACCCAAGTGGAGATGATGGGATCCGACCACTACGACAAGTCCAAGTGAATGGTGTTCTTGAACAACAAAATCGAGCCAGCAGTCAGCCAAGGTGACCTAGAGGTGGTGGGCAATAAGAAGCCTTTATGCGTAATACGCTACATGTAACGCGTCTCCAACCTAGCTTATGTTTTGCTTGTCATTCACTTGACTGAGAAACTATATGGAGTGTTTTATCGTAGGAAAGACATAGTGTTGCGCAAGGATGGCGGCAGAGGCCGCACTGGAGGTGAAGTGCGAAATTGATCTCTATATCATTGAGACCAATGTGATCCTTCCGCCATCAGATGCAACAGACTCACATGAGCACATCCTGAACATGAGCAAGGGCGGATGCGCTGAACTGGAGTTGTGGTACAAAAAACTGGGATATTTGACGCTCGCAGTCGTTAATGATATGGCAAAGCACAAAATGGTATGCGACCTTGTCATGCAGGGTAGAGCAAACACCGTAGAAGATGCTACAAAGTGCAAGCCTTGTGTTCTAGGCAAGAAATGGCACAAGTCGTTCAATAAGAATGCAACTCCCACATAGAACATGTTGGAGGTCGTGCACGATGACGTGTGTGGACCATTCAAAATGCTGTCAAATAGTGGCTTTGGATACTGTTGCAGGAAAGCTATTTGTGTATTTCATGATGTAGAATGGCAAGGTCCTCGACTAGCTAAAGGGATATACTGCAACGGTGGAGTGGTAGACTGACCAGAAGACCATAACGCTATGCAATGGCAAAAAAAGAGAGTACATGGGTTGTAGCGGGTGGCTGAACCATCAAGGCATCAAGTTGGAATCCATTGTGTCGTAATTGCATGGTGTAGACCATGCTTGTGGATGTGGGATAACCACAAAGTTTTTATGAAGAACATGTGCGTACGACAAGCTACATCATCAAACTCATCCTAACACTAGTACTGAAGGGTAAAGGCAACTAGAAGAAACCGTAAGAATTTTGGAGCTGGTGCATGCCAGGTGTGACACACCTAAGGTATTCGGGTACCATGCACATGCAATGGTGTAGGCAGCACAACAACGCAAGACCAAGTTGGAATTGCGAACGAATTCATGTTTGTTTTTCAGCTATGAGAGCACGCATAAGGCATATTTGCTCTCGGACCCGCACACGCAAGATATCATCCAGAGCCGTGACGTCAAGTTTGATGATCAGTAGACGTTTAACAATAGCAACAAGGAATGGAAGTCATGAAATCTCCCGAGGAGGGAGAGTGGCTCCAGCTCCTTAACTTTGCAACGGAGCAAGTAAACGCTTAGAATGAGGATATTCCATTGGAGCACAACAATGATGGAGAAATAGTAGCCGATGCGGAGAACTTTGACGATAATGCAACTGGGCTAGAGATGCGTCGGAGAGATTCGTCGGAGGAGGGACAACGGGTGTCGAGGCACATGCTCTCCACGAAATGTACATCGAGCATCAGAGATATCCTTTTGGATGCACTGCTTGTCCAATCGATGTTTCACACATGCAAGCGGAGTTGGGAGGATCGTAACAGAGTACTGAGGCCCCAACAAAACTGGCGTGTTGTAGTAGAAGGCAGCAGAAAGTAGGGAAACGCTTCAACCCACGTATCGGTCGACAGATTGGCATGACATGATGCATGTTGGCTGCATCAACGGAGGCGACGACTGTGTGAGAGGCACTTGTGCACCCAAGAGGAAGTAGTGGGATGCCGTCATCAAGTTGGAGTTGGCGTCCATCATGGAAAATGACATGCGGAAGTTGGTTCATTAAACGAAAGACCATTAGGTCATCGGCTCAATGTGGGTCTTCAAGATGAGGTTCACGGAAGGAGTGGTGCACAAGTGCAAGGCTTACCTCATAGGCACCCCATGAGTGCGAGCAATACAACAAAATTTTTGCTCTTGTCGCAAAGTTCACAAGCATCTCTGGTATCCTTGCAGTTAGAGCCACAAACGATGTGGGGCTTCACCATATGGACGTGAAGATGGTCTTCCTCAATGGTGTCATCGACAAAGAAATACACATGGATCTGACAGAGGGGTTGAATGCACAAGAGGGCAAGGTGTGCAAACTGCGAAAGTACTTGTACGGACTAAAACAATCGCCCCATGTTGGCAGCAACTGATGAAAAAATTCATGACGCAGCTTGGAGTATGGACATCGTGGATAAATGACAGAGCAACTCTCGCTGCACCGAGATGCCCCTTCCTACATCATCAAGTGGCATGGCTACGGCATCGCACACAAAAGCTCAAAACTTTGTGAAAACCTCGCAACATCAATTACATGATTAACTCGTAGTGTAGGTATCACGGACCTACTTTGGCTGGCGTGCTAAATCTTCGTGGCTCAAAGGGGGAAGTGTTATGTCCCAAACGTACACGAGTCCCTAAACTACGAGAGTGGGAATTTCTATCATTACATTCGTGGCCCATTGTGTGTCAACCTTAGAATGATTGTGCTGTTGGGTCGAGAGCACTTTGGCCACCCGCTTGGACCTCGAATGCTTTGTTTCCGAAGGTTGCGACGAGTTTGACCAATTCTAGAATGGTTGAAAAAAATTCACGAATTCTATTGATGCTTAGATACTTTTGGGTTGAATTCTCAACAGCGCTCGAATTTTGTAGAGGCGTGCTTTGATATTCTCGGAACCCCTAGACTTCTCAGTGAAGTTTCTGAAAGCGACCACGAACACCCAAGACCCAACATGTGCCACATGCTTCTTTTTGCTATGGTATACATGTGCTCGACATGCCTGACACTTGTCAATGAAGTACACTGAATAGACATGATCCAATACAGATTGTCCAATTGTCCCATTTCCTCTCATCACCTTCTGCTTCGCAACTCATCCTTGTGAACCATCGACGTTTGGCTCGAAGCAATGTAATGACGAGAATACCCATACGGAAATTTTGGGGACTTGATTACGTGAACAAAGTTCGAGTGAAACACGTACTAACTTTGTGTATGCGTATGGCGAATGAGTTCTTTCGGAGGGCACGCGTGTCAAATGAGGATCACACATCTTGTCTACGTGGCGTCTGAGTATATACGCCCAACCCAAAAGTCTCCAGCTGCAGTTTGAAGGTGTGCCGACGCTCCAGGCCGCATCCGTTGGCGGTGGCAACGGCGGCGGCAGCAACTTCTCGGATTGTGACGACGGCGGCGAACACGTCGATCTTGGGAAGGCGGTGCAATCAAGAGCATCCGCGGGCCGTCCGGCTCACGCCAATCACGATGGCCACGACGGTGACGACCTTCACCATGTGCTTTTCGACTCGTTCGGCTACGCCGGCAGCCGCCTCCTCACAGGCGTTGCGCTGCCATGCCGTCGATGCTGACGACCACAGCAGCGTCACTTGCGAGCACTCCAGCCGCGCAGGCAAGACCGACCGTCGTTTGACCGTCCGGTCAGCAGGTGTGCCCGCTGCTTGTCCGCCTTTCTCTCCTCTTTTCATACGTCAGCAATGAATTGCTGCTTTTCTCCCTCACTTCCTCCCTCTCTTTGTCCCTCCTTCCCTCTCTCCTTCCCTCTTTTCCTCCCCTCACTACCTCCCTTCCTCCCTCCCTCCCTCCCTCCCTCCCTCCCTCCCTCCC
>SZWC01003367.1:101643-117274 GCA_023375785.1 Penium margaritaceum
CAGTGATCCCTAGGCCAAATGAGTCATACAAGGGCTTGTTAGAAAGCTGTGAAAATTTGCTTTCTCAATCAAGAGTCGATTCAGACATTCACATTCTCTGCAAACCTACATTTGCTTCCGTAATTTCTGTCTGTGCAACCTGCAACTCCCTCTCACAAACAGTTGGTCCTGCCTAGGCGGCTCTTAGTGAGCCTGATCACCTCCCTGAGGGCTGCCAAGGTTCCATCACTTCCCCTACATACATCTTTGTGGTAAGTAGGCCATCATCACCCTGGGTAGGCTGAATGCTGCCGGAAGCAGTTCTCTAGTGTCTTGGGGGTAAAGCAATGCCTACATATGATTTCCAGTATATCTATTTTGTCAGTTTTGCATCTAGGATATCCAAAAATTGGTTTCCAACCTTGAGCTCAAACCTCCATCACGCTCACAGCAACAGGTCACTCGCTCTCACTTCCCACTTTTGTTTCTATGGTGCAGTTCCATGAAGGGCATATGTCGTAGAAGGAAGCATAGCCAACGGCTGGGTGTTAATCCTCTCTGTATTCGTTTTCCCTTCGGTGTGGAACTGAGTGCGCAGGGCATGCTGACCCAGAGAGTGGAGGTGGCGCACCTTGAGGCGCCAAGGCTTTGACCCATCCGTCCGGCGTCCCTCGTGTGCTCACCTCCCTCTCGCAGCATTGCCTCTCCACTCTCCTCTCTAGCATTACTTCATGATTCGATGACATTGGACACTGTCTCGGGAACCTAGATCAGTCCGCTGCATTTTTTGAAACATTGTTTATGGTTTGGGGTGCAGACCTAGTTCGGGGCAGTCTGTCCCTTTAGCGTCACACTCGAGGGCTTTGCCCTCGCTCGGGTTTGGTGCGCCAGCGAGCTTTGTTTGCTGGCCCAACGGGTTGGCCTTGATTCTCGAGACTCACCCACTCGAGCTCCTTGTAGCTCAAGCCCAACACTTAGGTTTTTCTACCGGAAGCCATGGCTGGCTTGTAAACCCACGTCTAGCTTACTTGTTTCTCCACCAAAGTAAGCGAGAGCGGTTGCGTTGGAATCATAGCAACTTTCTCATGGTATCAAAGCCACTTCGCGGGCTGGCGAAGTACGCATAAGGGTGGCGCGGAGCAGAAAAGGTGGCGGCCAAGCCACGCGCGGGAGTAGATCCTCGCGGTCGTCACCAAGGCAAGCCGCGCTCACCGCCAGGGGCCTTCGAAACCCTCCCCTTATTCCGCGCACAGACAGCAGAGGCGGCAAGATGCAAAGGGAAGCCTACAAGGGTGGGAACGACGTGGGAGGGAGAGCCCAAGGGCCACATCTGCCCCTTGTGGTGAAGGCGGGGTCCCTTGGCCCACAGAACTTGTTGTGCGGATCCAAAGAGGCCTGAACCGCGTCCCTAGGTCAAGACAAGGCGGAATCCACGATCAAGAGGCTCGCGACAGAAAACTGAGCCCAAAGTGGGCCCGACGAGTTGCTGCCGAAGTTTTTTTTGGCATCAACAAGGCTAGCTAGGACCTACGCCAGTCGCCTAGGACCCTCTTGACCACTAGAAGCCATGAGCCTAGCGGGATCAGCACCGGGTTGGGCCAATGCGGGAGGCAGCTGCGGTCCCATTGGCAGCAGTACTGGCACCAGTGCCGGCGCTAGTGGGGGAGCCGGCGTTGTCACAGTGACGTGGGAAGATCTCAGCAGGGTCTTGTCCCACAAGGACTTGACGCCGCCGGCCTAGGGCACGGGAGACCTCCTAGCATGGAAGGACGTCTTTCTGGCATGGGTGGCAGAGCACGGGCTAGAGGAGTTGTATCTCTTCCCGGCCGCCGATGCGACTGAAGATCGCATCTTGCTGCGAGCTTTCAATGCCTTAGTTAGAGCCCTGCCCAACGACGAATCGTACTCCATCTGTCATTTCCGCTTCGGCGGAAAAGGGGAGGACCCAGCAGATCCTTGCAGTGGTGCTCCACGTCCATATGAGGCATGGCAGCACCTTGCTATGTGCCATGAGGAACGCGGAATGGCACGGGTGATCTCGCTACGCGACAGACTTCGACGCTTGCGCCCCAAGCCGGGGGTGACAATCGCAGAGTACTGGGATGCAACAATGGACCTTTGTCACCGCATCATTGGGCTTGCAGCACACTGCTCTGTGCTCGAATGGCTGGACCCTCTTCTACTCCATCTACGAGAGCCCTATAGAGAGTTTTGGCAGGGGCTCTTGCGACGCCTCCATGTGACGGACCTGGAGAGCACGGACCTCGCTGAGGTGTTTGAGGAACTACGACACTATGAGGACATACTTTGTGGAGAGGAGCAAGAGGCTGACACCCCGGCATCCAGCGCCTTTGTTCATCAGTCCTCACCAGGCGCTTCCACTCAAGCTACACAGGGAGGAGACAGAGGTGGAGGAGGCTTGGGCCATGGAGGATCAGGCACCCAGTCAGGCGGAGGACTTGGACGTGGCCAGGGCGGTGGTACAGGGCGCACATGCAATCACTACGGAAAGCATGGCCACTTCTGGCGTGCATGCCCAGACCTCCAACGTATTATGACGTCACAGCAGCAGCAGCCGCCGTAGAGGTTTGCTCCTCCTGCACTTCGTCCATAACTCAGCCATCATCTGCAGCCACCAGCATGGGCACGCCAATGGCCATGGGACCTGGAGGCACTGTACCCTTCGGCGGCGTCACCTACGCACCACCTCCGATGCAGCCGCCGATGGGCCCTCCGCTTCACCAGGGGCCACTCCCGATGTATCAGGGCCCCTTCTACGTCCCGCAAAACATGGCAGTCCCAGTTCTTGCGCCGGCATGGGCACAGTGCATCTACGCGGACATGATAGAGTGGCAGCAGCCTACAGTAGGAGCATCCACGGCTGGGTGGACGACACCCATGGAACTGCATACCCCAGAGCCAACAGCCATGCCACAGTCGTCAGGTTAGCGGCTGGCGCACACTCATGTCACCACATTGCACACACTCTCGATGCATGAATGGTTGTTTGATTCTACAACGTTGCATCACATGTCACCACACCGCTAGCTGTTTGTGTTGTTGTATGTTGCGCATGATGTTGAGTGTGTGAAAACTAGGTCTGGGGAGGTGATGAAGGTTGCGGGTGTGGGCACAGTGGCGTTGCAAGCACCTGGTGTGGTGCTTTGGCTGACTAGTGTACTTTCCCAAGTTGAAAGTAAACTGACTTAGTCACTGACATGATCAAACACACAGCAGCACATGGTCTCAACCCTGCTCACTGCCCACATGGTCTAAGTGCAAGTGCATGTCTCGACTGTCAGGAAGGAAAATCTTATAGACAGACCTTCCCCAGGTCGGAGAAGGTGTGCAAGGCACCCCTGGAACTAGTTCATGCAGATCTAACAGGGCCAATACCCGAGCCCTCTGTTCAGTATGGGTCACAGTACATTCTCACCCTGACAGAAGATTTCAGCCGCTTCCGATGGGCGTTTCTGCTGAAGTCCAAAGCGGACGCTCAACGAGCCATTACATAATGGATACCTCTTGCTGAGCATCAGACTGGCTGCAAGCTATTCCGATTGTGCACGGATAGAGGAGGAGAGTTTATGGGCACCTTAACAACAGAACTGAAAGTCAAAGGTGTTGGCCTAAGGGTAAATGTACACCCTGGAGGGTCCCTAGCAGTGGCTGGTTCACACCACCAACTGTTTTTGGAGAGACTGAAACTGTGGGGGCAAATGGTTCCAAGGATGGCAGAAAACTAGTCAGAGAGTGAGGCAATAGTTTTTGGCCTCAATTGACTGGGAATGAACACTTGATCAAGGCTCACAAGTAGTGGCATTTTATAGCCACTGATCTAAGCTTTCCAGAACACCCAAGCATGCCAGATTTGGAGTTTCCTTAGCAGATTCTATGGCTTCTAGAGTGTCTATTGGCAGGCTGTCCTTTTTCCCACCTAGGAAGGCATCCCTTCCCTCCTCTAGAAGCTTCTACCCCTTCCTAGATTCCTCAGCTTGCTTCTAGTAGGAGGGAAGGTGTCCAGAAGACCAAGACACCTCTAGATGCCTTGTAGGACAAGTCACCCCTTCTAGAAGGTGTGCCACCTTCCTCGACCCTCACCTGGCCTTCTAGAAACATAAAGAGGACCTCTAGAGGTTGAGCTAGCTTCTTGGCATCTATTTTCCACCTCCCTTGAGGCAGGGCAGAATTTCATCTTGTGGGACTTGAACCCGGGTCCCTGCCTCTAGAGGTGGACACCATTAACCATTAAGCCACTAAGACTTGTCTTTTTGGTGTTCCTTTTTGGAGTCTCTCCTGCCATGGTTTGGAGCATCACTCCAACAAAAGGTATTGAGCACCAAACAACTGCACCGTACACACCACAGCAAAACGGTGTGGCTGAGAGGTGGCAGATAACCCTCAGTGACGCATTGCGCACCGTGCTAGGTGAATCAGGTTTGTCCTTTGGTTTCTGGGAAGAAGCAATCAAGTACGTGACTTGGGTATGGAACAGGGTGTCACAAGGGCCTCTGCCCAAGTCGGTCATACCGTGGGAGCGGTGGTTCAAAGAAAAGGCAGACCTCCGACCAGCAAGAGTGTGGGGCACCATGGTCTGCGTGTGGTTTGCAAAGCCCCGAAGAGACTATGAACTCAGTCCGCAAGGTCGATGGTGCTTCTTTGTGGGGGTCTCCCATGCATCCAAAGCATGGCGATTCTGGGACCCCAAAAATCACAGTTTCCTTGAAAGCATGGATGTCTCCTTTCTGGAGCATATGTCTTACAAAGAGTTCCACACTCTGCGTAATGTACCGCACATCACCTTCCCTGAACAGTACCCAGACTATGTGTATGCCTGTGTTTGTCCCTCACACACCTACAGTGCCCTCTTGGAGACCCAAGCATCAAGGGAATACCAAATGGGCATCATCTATGCCCATAGATCTACTGAAACCAACTAACCTACTGAGTACAGAGTCCAGTGCTCCCCACACACCCCCTGGGCTGCACGCCAAAGTGCCTAACAGCAGCACAGAGGATGCTTGGACGCGGTTGCCACAACCGGTGCGACGCTCCTCACGCAATGTCCCGCGTGTGAACTGCCGTCAGTTTTATCACACAGCTGGTCCAGTTCCTGTGGGCCATACCATTGTGGAGCCACAGACCCAAGGGGGCGTGTTGATGCGGTGGAATTGGATAAGGTCATGGTGGCCGAGTTGAATGCTCTTCCGGAACATGGTTTGTACAAACTTGTACCCTTGCCACCTGGGCGCAAAGCCATCGATGTCAAGTGGATTTACAAGCTCAAAAGGAACTTGGTGGGACTAATTGAAAAGCACAAATCGAGGTTGGTGGCAAAGGACTTCCACCAAATTCCAGGTCAGGACTTCACTGAGACCTATGCCCCAGTTAGGAAGTACGGCACTAGCAGAGCACTATTGGGTGTAGCGGCACATGAAGACTGGGAGATTGACCAAATGGATGTAAAGAATGCCTTCCTTAATGGCCCAGTGGAGGAGGAACTGTGCGTCAAGCAACCCGAAGGGTTTGATGACGGTACAGACCGTGTGTGGCTACTTCTCAAGGCTCTGTATGGGCTCAAGCAAGCCCTGCGCTGCTGGAACAAAGAGATTTGGTGTACACTCGGATCCGGAGGGTTCATCCAAAGTCTGAGCAATCCTTCTCTTTTCCTGCGCTGGCATAATGGTCTTCTAGTTGCCTTGTTGGTCTATGTGGACAACCTGATTATCTTGTCACCCTCTCTCTCCCTCATCACAGGAACAAAGAAGTTGCTCACCACGCACTACAGCATGACAGACCTGGGTGATGCAACGAACTTCTTGGGAATGACTATCATCAGAGATAGGTTTGCTCGCACCCTCACCCTCCACCACGGACAGTTCATTGCACACCTGAAGACACGCTTTCAGCATCTCGTACAGTGTCTTCCACGACAGCACTCACCGATGAGTCCTGATGTGTATGAACATCTTCTGGATGCAAACACCACCGACTGCGGACCGGACTGTGACTCCACTTTGTACAGGCAAATCACCGGCAATCTGTCCTATCTTGCTTCCACCACACGTCTTGACATCTCCTGCGCAGTGAATGTGCTGGCACAGTTCAGCCAACAACCACGCAGCACACATCTCAAAGCATTGCTGACTTTGCTGCGCTATGTGATGGACACTGCTCAGCTTGGTCTAGTCTTTGCACCCTCAGCAAGTCCCTTGTTGGATGGGTACCGTGATAGTGACTATGCGCGCGATTGTGGGGCACACAGTCGTGGTGGCTCTGTGTTTCGTGTGTGGGGAACGGCAGTGTTGTGGCAAAGTGCTAAGCAATCATGCGTGGCTTGTAGTGTGGCTGAAGCTGAGTACATGGCACTGGGTGAAGCTGCTTGTGAATGTATCTGGCTAGCGCGCCTGCTTGAGGAGTTGGGGTTGTACACGCATGTTGTGGCACTACATAGCGACAGCTCAGCTGCACGCCGCATTGCCGCGAATGATGGTGTGCTGCATCCTCGCACAAAGCAATCAGTGTGCAGCACCATTTCGTACGTGAAGCAATAGAAGCAGGCATAGTTCAAGTCTGTCAAATCAGTGGCGATGCCCAGCTGGCCGATTTTCTTACCAAGGCACTCTCATCTTCTGCACTACACCTCCAACTTGGACACCTTGACTGCATCCCCACCGCACTCATGTCCAAGGGGGGATGTTAATCCTCTCTGTACATGTTTTCCCCCCGGTGTGGACCTGAGTGCGCAGGGCATGTTGACCCAGAGAGTGGAGGTGGCGCACCTTGAGGCGCCAACGCTTTGACCCATCCGTCCGGCATCCCTCATGTGCTCGCCTCCCTCACGCAGCATTGCCTCTCCACTATCCTCTGTAGCATTACTTTATGATTGGATGACATTAGACACTGTCTCGGGAACCTAGATCAGTCCCCTGCCTTTTCAAAAACATTGTTTGTGGTTTGGGATGCAGACCTAGTTCGGGGCTGTCTGCCCCTTTAGCGTGACACTCGAGGGCTTTGCCCTCGCTCGAGTTTGGTGCACCAGAAAGCTTTGCTCACTGGCCCGACGGGTGGGCCTCGCTTCTCGAGACTCATCCACTCGAGCTCTTTGTAGCTCGAGCCCGACACTTAGGTTTTTCTACCGGAAGCCATGGCTGACTTGCAAACCCACATGTAGCTTACTTGTTTCTCCACCAAAGTAAGCGAGAGCAGTTGCGTTGCAATCGTAGCAACTTTCTCACTCGGATGGTGAAACTGTACATTATGCTATCATTGGTAGTCTCGCTGTCCACAGTCAAGAAGAAAGCATTTTTTCCACAGCCCCTAACGTTTCAACAAGTCAGAAAAACACCTCAAACAGCTTCGTAGTAAAAGGAATTTTTGTTATGGATGGGAAAGACGGGGCCATGGTCTTTATCTTCCAGTCACTCATCCAGTGTGTAGTGGTCCCCAAGTACCTCATGCAGTTATCTCCTTTTCACTCGTCTCTTGCAAAGGTTTTTGCTGACTTTACCTCTGTCATCATCTTCTTGATACGTGCTCAGAACGCCGCAGCTGTGATGACAATTTGGCGCGCGATGGTCATGCGCCCAGGCAATTTGCTCTACAATTTGCATGCAATAGGGCCTGTTGGAGCCAACGTGACTCCATGGAGAGGAATGAATGTTCTTGTTGATGACGTGCTTCCACATGTACAAGACAAAGTACTTTGTGCTAAACACTTGTCCCACCTCCGCAACACCGCACACGATCTCTGTGTTCTCCGGGTTGCCGCCCTACTTTTTGGCGGCCAAAGTGACGACCTGAATGGTGGCATCCCAAAGATATGTTGCCACTGAATCCTCCTTCAGCTTCTTCCACATGGCATTGTACTTCTGCTGCAAGTGCTTCCACATGTTCCCATGGCCCTCACCATGTTTATTGCTAACTGAGAAGTTTGACAGACACAGATTGCAAGACAAATGAGGTTCGTCGGCAGGGCCATCCTTCTTTGTAAAGACAATCCAGATGTTGCTAGTGTCACTGGCTTTCCGTTTGTCACCCGTGGTTGTCTCATTACCTTACGCATGACCATCTCTGCGTCACATTTGACATGATTGTTGCTACAGCCACGCAAGCATGAAGGTCCTCCTATATGCACGATCAATCCCTGTGGGAACTTTCAAAATCCAAAAGGTACACTAGACAATCCAGGGCCAACCCATGGCCTCTAGGGGTTCAACACCCCTGAAAGAAGTGAAATGCAATGGATTTCAACCACAGGTGTGGTGGAAGATCCACAATTTTGCACCACTATGTCTGTGGATCTATGGATAAGCACTATGAATAGCCAATCTGGGTGGAACAGTGGACAGAACCGCGGATGAAGAGGCCGGTTTGATGGATGCAAACATACTGGACACTCTCCGTCGCTGCCCCCCCCCCAGACGGGTTGTCAGTGTCTGCAAATCTCGAATTGGATTGACTCGCTCAATCCAGGATCGTGGGTAGATCTGTATTTGTGTGTCCGTGGATAAGATCCACAAATCACCAAATCCTGTGTGCACCCTTACCTGTGACGAGGGTCGGCACCACACATCCCATGTGCACTTAACAAGGGAAGAAATTCCATGTCCGTCCCTTGGAGAACGGCGTCAAGCAGGCTACGCATGGTTCTCACAGCTATCTGAGTCTGGCGTGCGCCAACAGTTCGATACCAGCTCATGTAGTAGGGCCACACCCCCTCTGTATCAGCCCACACATGTAAAAGGACGTCCTAGCAGTCGAACCCAACATCACTGTCGTAATGGGGGGGCAAAGTCTCAAAGTCCTTCCGTCATAATGGGGGGGCAAGGAGGGTAACCTCAGCCACTATGGCAAGTGCCCTTGGAATGGACAGTCAACCAAATGAGAGTATAGTCACCCGCCTTGTGGGGGTCTGACATGTTGGTACCACCGATATACCCGTGGATTTGTGCTGCAAGCCGAGGTGTAATCGGTCCAGTTTCGTGCGAATCTTGCATGTCCGTGAATCTACCTCCTCCTCTTGATCCTGCTCTTGAGGTACCTCTTGCTGCCTAAACGAATCCAAGGAATGTAGTTGGCTTCCCTTTATATGTACCTTCCGTTGTGCGAGGTGGAGTCTACTGTTGTCCTGGCAGCCCTTGCAACAAAATCTGGACGTCTTGGAGAGCGGCAAAATGCTCCTACTGCTGGCGCTTGGTTGCCAGAGTGTGTGGGCTCGACAAGCCTCACAAGGAGCTTGAGTCTAAGGGATAGCTTGTTTCCATTTTTACCGTCTGGCGCCATATGTGGTGCTCACTATGGGTCAAAACGTCAACATTGTCCAATGCAAGAACCGCCAACGTTTCTCGAGAAGTTAGAACTTTACAAAAAAGAAACCTTAACCCAAAAATTGATTACGTCAACGCTGATGATGATGATGATCATGATCATGACATAAGCATTTCTTCTGCCAATGTAAAAGTTGTTGGCGGAAAACAAGAAAGTGTAAAAGACACTAGCAAAGCTGACCCCTTTTTTTTCATACCCCGGCCCTTAACCAAACATGCTACCGTTACCTAGTTTTGCCACTGCAGTTTGTGGCTGCAGTAGCTGGTTGTTGCCGTTGCTACTCTGGCTACAAAGGTGGTGGTAATTCACACCACCACTGTTAGTTTTGTCCCCCACTCTAAAGGTCGTGGGGTGATGGCATTGCTATTGACGTCGTGAGGATGTCTACCACAACGGGTCCTAAGATATCATTTCTGCGATGACTCGTTGTTCCAACCACTGCAATCTATCTACGGAAAAGCTCAACAAGAAGGGTCTTGCTACTCCTATACCATGTGAAACTTCTAATAAGTTCCTCATCTTGCTTTCGCTGATGTGGAGAAACTAACCAATCAGCTGACGCACTTACAAGCATGCACATGCAAGGAACAACAAGGGTTGGGTTAAGGAGATGCGCAAAGTTGTACAAGCTTCAATAGCAAGGAATGCAAAGAGAAGTTTAAAGTAACGAGCATACAACAAAAGTAGTTGCTGCGGGGAACGGCATGTGACACACGCGACACTGCCATCTTGTCCTGAAACTGGCCCAAAACCATTATGTTGCCTATAACTCTGTGCATTAGCATCCAAATACAACACTGTCTGAACCTGAAGGTGTAGAAACTCAAGCCAGACTGATCGATGACATGCATAGTTATCCATCTGTGGAAGCCCAATGCAAAACATGCACATTGGGCTAAAAATTGAGTCCATGGAGAAAACACTAGAGGCTATAGAAAAATAGCAAAGTGCCTAAGGAATACCAAAGACATCGTAGCAGCTCTCTTGCAATTTTCCGTGGGTCGGGCCACCACTTAACAGTGCTTCGACACTAGCTGGGCCAGCATCGCACATCTACACAAGCATGGACATAGCTGAGTGTTCACGAGAAGTTGTGCAAAGAGATGGTCACGTCATGCATCACAACACAAACATTCCTCAGTTTTATTCAAGTGCTTGTTCATATGCTCTGAGCCATTTCCAGACTTCTTTTTGTCAAAGTGTTATTTCATTGCCATAACAAGGAAATACATCTCTTGTAGGTGCTTTGTTCTTCGTCTTCAAGGCTTACAATTTAAACGAGACAGCCGTCAGACGAAGTTACGTTGCCTATCACACGTGGCTGTTTAGGATCAGAGGTTCCTTCCACGAAGGTTTTTTTTTTCTTTCTTTCTTTCTTTCATATTCCTCATTGATCACACATCAATTGTTCTTCCACTTTAAAAAACTTGAAGTTTCAATTTTGAGCCACTTTCACGCTCATTCATGCCTTATCCAGTAGAAGATGATAGAAAAGCAAGATGATTGTGATTTGGGGAAAAAGATAAGAATAGAAAGAAAGAGGCTCACAAAGAAAAATGGATCTAGCTGTGAATCTGACGTCGAAGCCTTTGAAAGACCCATCGTCTCACTTCTCGCTTTCTGAAATTCATTACCAAGCTATCCCATGTGATTTCCTAAACTTGTCTGTGTAATTCTCTTCTTCCGCTATAATGAGGCAAACACATGAACAAGTGTATCATTATGGCGCAAAAATTTGATTTGTTTTCATCTGAACACTGCTTTCTGGAGATAATGTGTCGTATTGCAAACATTCGGTGACCTATATATATTGTTCAGAATAGGGCTACTTTTATGACAGGTCTTAGAGAACGGGGTTGTGACCACATATCCACCAAATTCTTGATAGATCCCCCATATCCACAGACCTCTCTTTAATGACCCCATATCCACTGGTCGGAAACATTATGTGTGCCATACCAGTGGCTCGCGGAATTAGGCCGCCATGTCCACTCATCGCACTACAAGAACCAAACGTCCACATGTTTTCATTAAAAGAACCATTAGTCCATACCGGCCTATGCGGTGGAAAGCACTTTCGTGAACGGAACCGTCCGTCATCACCCGTTATCCGGTGGGGTACCGACAGATGGAAAATTCAACTGACAAGTAGAGGACAAGTGCCCTGGCGATCTGCTGTGCAAACGGACAAACAAAAGTGCGTGGACGTCATGCATGTTTGAAACTGTAGCAATGAGGAGCAATTATCGCGTCCTTTGGGGGGGGGGGGGGGGGGGGGGGGGGGGGATACGTGGATGGAGTGTCTTCAAACCGGTCAATGTGTACGTCTGACAGATTCCCCTAGAACCCCCTCGTCTATGCCACGAAATGTTACTCTGATGCTGACATCCTTTGTCAGCGTCAAGAATGCATTACCCTACTGCGCTTGGATTTTGATGACAGATGAGCCATGATTTCTTCGACAAAAAAAAAAATCACTTTTGAATTAATTGTGTATATCCTCAATTTTGACGTGAATCAGGGCAGGCATACTTTGATTCCGACGACGCGTTGAGGTTATTTTTTAACTTTGACAAGACTGAGCAGCAGTTCCGTTGCACGACGCCTGCTTACATCGACACGTGCAGTGGCTGGTTTTTGCACCATCCACATTTTGTGCAACAGTTACTCGTAGAGCCGCCATGTGGTGCGAGGTGTTCTTTTCCCTTGGTCAGTCGAAGATCAGACATCTCATCCTACGCGTACACTGACCACTACAACGCAACCTCCACAATGGATTGGTTTTTTACCAAGGTCTCAGCTGAGGAGAGGGTGCGCCGTCTCAACCATGCAACAAGGCAGGGTCCCCCACCCCGTCCTCCTCCTCCTAAACGCCCCGTTGGTCGTCAAAAAAACCCAGTCGTGTTGACTGCCAACACCATCAATTAGCAGCAGCCCGGCTACATTGCGTACAATTCCACGTACATGCAAGGTGCCATCGCTCCATCATCTCTACTCATCCCTCGTGGAATTCCATTGGGCATCCTTGCAGAGCTAGACAGGGGCATGTGTGAAGGCCGCATTCAATTCTGCGAATGCGCGAGCTCCTCTGGAGCAGCCAGCTCCTCTACATCCAGGACTCCAGCAAAGCACTGGGTGGCAGTGCTCAACACGCGCCAGCTTCCCCTCCTCCTAAGTGTAGTGGCAGCGGCAACACTGCTCCATCTTCCCCTCCTCCTCGTCAGAGATTCACTGCAGCCAAGAAGGGTAAAGCGCTTGCACCACCTTCTCCACCTGCACCATCTTCCTCCGACGACGACATCCCAAGGCAGCGCCCATGTCGTTCAATCCGCCTGGGCCCACTGGTCATCGGCAAGTTACCGTCTCCTGATGGGAGCACGAGCAAGTCCCAATCGTTGGATGACTCTATGGACACCGAATGCCTCATGCTTTGGGTGAGCCAGAAAACCACAAGCGGCTCATCGTCAACATCAACGGATGGGAAAAAGCGTGGAGTGTATGCAGATTGGTTTGGCAGCCGCCACTTCGTGACGATTCTTCATGGATTCAAAATGAACCCATTGGCGTACGCCGCAGTGAAGCATCTTTGTCGCAGCTTCCGTACCCCAGATGGCTATTTGGTGTACGACAGTCTGTCTCCAAGCTCCGTTCTCTCCTGGTTTGAACCAGGAACAAAAATCGTAAAGAAGCAAGACAAGGCGGTGATTGTTGCTTCTGTCGCTGCGATGCCCTCGCCGCTGGTCACGGGGGAAAAAAAACAAGGTTCAAAGGGAAAGTGTGTGTAGCTGGCAGAGCACCCGGCAGTGAAGGATGAAACAAGAAAGAATTTGGAAGAGGCCCGTGAAGCTGGCGTGGCGCTCAACTCCAAGGTGATTCGCCAAGAGATCCGTTGTTTCATTGCGCAGCATGCACCTGACGGACTGCAGCGCCTCGGGACGCGTGCATTTAGGAGGCAGTGGGTGCAGAAGTTTGTGATGCGTGAGCTAGGCTGGGCATGGCGTGCAGGCACCACTGCTGCACAGAAGCTTCCGCAAGACTGGGAGGACAAGATGTTAATGTTTCATCACCGGTGTGGATGCATGGTCACCCTCTACCATATCAAACCATTCCTTGTGCTCAACACAGACCATACAGGCATCAAACTTCTTCCATGGGCTGGTCACACGTACGCCCCTCTCGGCTCGGAGGAAATCTCCATCGTGGGGATGGACGACAAACGAGCCATCGCGGCCTCGGTGACGTCATCGATGACGGGCGAGCTGCTACCCATGCAGCTCATTTCTTGCGGGAAAACATCATGCTGCCTACCAAAAGGACCACATGCGCAAACGCTGGTGGAAAACGGATGGCATCTTGCCCAGACAGCATCACACTGGGTGAATGCTGACACAATGAGGGACTGGGTGCACTACATTGTGCTGCCATACTACAAGCGGACATGTGCCGCTTTGGGTGTCTGCGAGGGCAAAGCTGACCTGCTTCTGGTACTCGATACATGGCGTCCGCACAACAGTGGGGCATTTCTTGAATGGCTTCATGCCAGCTTTCCATACATGCGCACTTTCTATGCGCCTCCGGGATGCACCAAAAAGGCACAGCCAGCGGATGTGGGTCTGATGCGTCCTTTTAAGAATGAACTAGAAGAGATATTTGCAGTGTGAGGTACACATCGTAGCCAGGCTGGGGGGTCCATGAATATTGGGATGAAGGAGCTCAAGGAGGCTGCATGTGAATGGTTTTTTCAGGCTTGGATTTACATGTGTGATGCAAAGCCGATGGTCAAAAATTCGTGGGCCAAGGCAAACTTTCTGAGTGTGTTTGACCCTGCCTTCCAGCGTGCGGCCACTCCTTACGCACGGGAATTTTTTTTTTCTAGTGACACGTACAAGGCATATTATGAGGTTGTTTGATTTTTCATTTTCAACTGTTGAAAGCAATGTTGTTTGACATTTTGCTTTTGAGCACACTTCGTCTAAGTCGTTCTTGTTCCCATTTATTCACTTCTATTAAGAAAAAACATGCAATGACATTGTAAAGAACGTAGGTGTACCCAGGAAGCAAAAAATGACCCAGACACTTTCATTTCAACAATTGCATGAAAGAATAACTTTGGTGAAACATCAATTTTGTTGAAAAAAAAATTCAACGAATCTTGAATACCCTCTGAACAATCAATTTTGAAATCAAAGAGCAGTAGGGTACGTTGCGAAGGGTCGCAAACCTATATGACATGACACTTTCAACCGCGACCATACTTTGCAACACGTTATCTAAGTTTTGCGGTTGTTTCGTTCGTGTTACCTTCATAGTCCTTCCACATCGGCAAGTCGTACTGGAGCAATGTCTTGGGAACGGACCCCTACCAGTGTGCCCACACATGATGGGTGGTCTATGGACGTCTTGTGGCCTGAACCGAGCAAAGCAAGGCGACAGTGGAGGCTCATTAATCAAGAGTGGTACCGGGGACAGGCACCCTATCCTCGGTTCTCGATTAATGGCAAAGCCCCAACCCCAGAAGTGATGTGTTATGTAAGTGGACACCGGATGCCTTCACCCCGGCCAAAAGACTGTCTGCACATTTGGGAACCCTGGAAATCTACGGACCCGTTAGTGGATGAATTCATAACACGTCATGCAATGCTATGAGAACGATTGATAGTTTTCCATGATAATCATTTTTACCAACTAATTCATGTTCTCACTCACTTGTCCTAATGGTAATGCAAGATGTACAATGTTCACACGAGGTATGACACGTTAATGTAGGTTGTTCATGACTTGCCGTTATGGGACTAGTGGAAGCATGGTATCTAAGTCCTCGGATTTTTTCAACACATTACCGATTTGCATAGTTTGTTATCAAAGTGTGTGTGTAAACTGGAGTTGAAGTGACTTCATACCTGAGACATGTACAATGTTCACACGTGGTACAACATGCTTATATACATTTCTTCATGACTTGCCATCATGGGATTAGTGGATACAAGGTCTTTAAACTCTCGGAATTCAAGACGACATGCCCAAATCAACCATGACCGATTTACACAGTTTGGGAACAAGGTACGTGTGTGTGATGGAGTTGAAGTGACTTTATGCACGGGCATGTCTTCATTAATTTCACGTAAAAATGAAACAAATGTCCACGTATACTATGACAAGCAAGAACAATGGAAATCACACAATGACCAAGTTTCATGGGAAAATGATTGTGATCCCTACATAAGGAAGCTAGTGAATGTGGTCCTGTGAAGGCGGCAAAGAGTAGATCCAGTGCCTTATCTCAATGGCAGTACACAAGTTGCCAGTGACACAGCAGTAATCT
>SZWC01003367.1:120282-175697 GCA_023375785.1 Penium margaritaceum
AAAAGAAAACAGGAGAAATGTGGATGTGCGTGGACAACCAACGCTACCATCAAGAACCGCTATCCTCTCCCTGGAGCCGATGAATTTTTTTCCAACTCCAATGGGCTCAATTTTTCACCAAAATTGAGCTACATAGCGGTTATCACCAGATCAGCGTGGCAGATGCTGACATCAAGAAGACAGCATTCTGAACTTTCTACGGGCATTTTGAGATCACCGTAATGTTGATCGGACTGACGAATGCCCCGGTGACTTTCATGGCGGGAAATAACAACATTGTTGCCCATGCCTTAACCGTTTTGTCGTAGTGTACCTAGACTTCATCCTAGTGTACAGCGGCACCCAAGAGGAGCACGATGGAAACCTTCCAAAAGTTCTTGAAGTTTTATGGAGAGAGAGAGAGAGAGAGAGAGAGAGAGAGAGAGAGAGAGATTTTTTGAAAAATTCTGGAAGTGAGACTTTGGTTGTCGTTCGATCGAGTTTTTGGGTCACGTCATCAACGGCGGACGGATCACCATGGATTGAAAAACCTGTTGCAGCAGTTGCTGACTAGCCGACGCCGACCAACGTCCGAGACGTTCAAGTCTTTCTCTGATTCTATAATTACTACCGACGTTTTGTCCTGGATTCCGCCCAGGTGTTAGTGCCTCTCTCCGATCTCATTTGAAAAGAAAACAAGTGGCGGTTGGGAGACAACAAACAAGAAGCATTCAAATCTTTGCAGAATTCTCTGACTTTGATGCCTGCCCTATAATAAGCTGATCCAATAGTCGAAAAACGCCTCACATCGAGCCATTGCCTCAATCCTCCTGTAAGAAAATGGCAATGACGAGCAACCACTCGCATACATGTCGCAAAACTGCGAGGACCAGGGTTCAACTCCGCCGTGCACGAGAAGGAGATGCCGGTGGTCGAACATGCATTCAAGACATGGCATTCCTATCTTGAATGCCGCCGATGCATCATACACACCAACAACCATGCGGTGAAATGTTTCAAGACGCAGCCAAACCTCAGCCAACGTCAAAACCCATGGATGGATTTTCTTGAATCCGGGTTCGACTACGATCTCGATTACCGGCCAGGCAAAATCAACCCCACAAACGCGTCAAGCCGCAGACCATATCTGATGGCTGAAGCAGTGACGCTACAGCCACAACGAGATCCGTATCTTGAGTAGGTGTTCACACGAGAGTACGACTTGCATGGAAAATACCACAAGGCCAAATTCCGGCACGACTCACCCTGTTGGCACGGACGATTCCCTCGCCAGGTGGTCGTTCCCCCCAGCGATGAGCTCCCCGACATGCTGCTCAAAGAATGCCACTGCACCAGTCCATTTGGACACTTTGACACGTATAAATAACAAAAATCCCGTCGCACACGGCCACCACAACTTTTACAGCTCCTCCCTATTCCAACGGAACAGTGGACTGACATCTCCACCGATTTCGTTACAAGAATACCAATCACACCCGAGGGATATGACGCAATCCTCGTGGTCGTCAACACATTCTTTTGGTTTTCACGCATCTCTCATTTTGCTCTTCTGTGTCCCCCAAGCTTGTATACATTGGCGTGTAGATGATTGACAGTGAGACGTGACGGTGGAGTATCATCCGGTGGAGCAGGCGCACGTATTTTTTAGTAACAACACCAGAGCTCTAGGACTTAGACTTTGGTGCAGCAGACATAGGGGGCAGCCTAAGCAACTAGCATGGGATCCCGCACGCTGCATCAACAACAATGTTGCCTCAACCTGCTACATTAGGATTTCAAGCTTGGTAACAAAGCCAGAGCGTAGCAGAAGCAACAGAACACCGGCGCACGGGTCCAGATAACGCCTGCAGTCCTAAGAACACACCCATGCAATGGAAATGCTGCCGGATTTATTCCGGAAGCGTTGACCTGCTTGGTGGCGTCTTCAAAACGCTCTTGACGCAGGGAAAATACTGCCAAAAAGAATTTGACAGCACTGACCCCACAGCGCTGGTAGCAGTGGTGGAGTTGCGGCCGGCTCGACCAAGCTACGCTGAAGCACGTCGCGACGACACCGTCAAGAAAGTGACTGTGTTGTTGTTGCCAGCGCGACAACAACACTATTAGCATGCACCAAGCACCACGCAGCTAGCAAACAGCAGGTGCTGCAGCAAGCAGCAAGTGTTACACCAAGCAACAACAACAGCAGCAAGCAACAACCATATCGCATAGAAGTAGCCAGCAGCAAGCAGCAGTAGCAGCATTTATGGGTAGAAGTAGTAGCACCTGCAAGCAGCAACAGTAGTACCCAACAGCAATAGCAGCCAGTAGCTGCAACAACAACATCGTCTACCACATCAGCACGCAACTGCAGCAGTAGCGAGCAGTGACCACGAAGGGAAAAAAAGGGAGGAAACAAAAGAAAAACTGCAAAACCCCACACAGTCAAGGATTGTGGGCTGCTGTAGTAGTAGGAGTTTGCAACACTGCTGCTACGACAGCAACAGCCACAATAGCAATTTCCAAAGCTGCAACGGCACTAGCAGTACACTGTAGCACAATGACAATAGCGGTAGCACCGGCAACACCAACCACAACAGCACAACTACATCAGCTGCAGTAGTCGTAGAGACGTCAACCGCAAGCACTGATGTCATCGCTAAAATCACTACTGACATCACTACTCACGTCATTCACAGCAGCAGCAATTATAGCAGCCACAACAACAACAGCTGTAGCAACTATTGCAGCAGCGCAACAATAGTAGTAGCAGCAACAACAATCATTGTAGTAGCCTTTGCAGTAGTAATGGCAATAGTAGTAGCAGTAGCCGGAGCTACAGCAGAACTAGTAGAGGCAGCTGTAGCGATTGTAGCAACAGCCACTACAACGGCGGCAGCAGCACCAGCAGTAGCAACAACAGTAGCTATAGCAACAAATGAGCTAACACAGCAGTGGCCGGAGCAACAACACGACTACCAGTGCTAGCATTGGCCACACTCGGCTGACTTTACCGCTGACGTCCCTATTGACGTCAGTCACACGGCTGACGGCATTGTCGATGTCACTGCTGATGTCACCAACAATTTCAACACAAAAAGAAAACAAAAAAGGGGAACCATGGCTGGAAGTGAGGAGGGGTTCTCCTCTATGGGATGACCCTTTGGCCCCCTCTTTTTGTAGCAACTGCAGCAGGTACAAGAGAAACAATAGCAGCAGCACCAGCCACTGCAGCAATAGTAGTAGTAGCAATAGCAATAGTTTTAGTAACTGTAGTAGTAACCACTACAGCAGCAGTAGTAGCAACAGTAGCCGCTACAGTAGCCACTGCAACAGTAACAGCAACAACAGCAGCACTATCAACGGCTGCACCAACACTGGCAATTGCAAGTGCAATAACAGCAGCAGTCATAGGAGAACCAACACCCTACAAGATCGGTCATCAGCATTGCTTGCTCGACAGATCTACTAGCCGCCATACGCTAAGAGATCTCAACACTGAAGCAGCAGCTAGCAACACTACAACCGCCGACTCAGCTGCCGAAGCAGCAACCGATGCAACAGCAGCAGCAGCGATAGCAACATCAGTAGTGGCCGTCCTTCCTTCCACCCGGGCTGGCTAGTCCCACCATTTCCTCTGCTACGCAGTATCTGGCGGAGCACCATATCCAATGCCAAAGGCAGACTATGTCTTCACTCCTGGGCCCTGCTCTGGGTGCTGGCCACAAGCTAAAGGATTTTGAATCCCGCCCCCGCCGCTCCAGGTTGATGATCAATTCCGGAGTTGGGAGCTCAGCTTCTGCATCTGGACGCAGGTTGAGAGTCTTTGGCCATACTACGTCCTGCCCTATAACTCCACCCAGGTCGACCAAGTGTACGATGCTAGTCGTTTCGCACGTACCCTCGTCCCATCGCCCCTACATCCTCACGTCGTGCTCTTGAGCCGTTCCTCAGCGACTTCTCCACTGGCAGCCTCTCCGACCTTCCAGAGGCGTGGCACATCCTCACGCGCCCTCATTGCCTGTCAAGCAAAGCAAAGACTAGCCGCCTACTTTGGGAGCTCAACTCCTTACATATTGGTGAGACCAAGACCGTCACCTCCTACTGGCCGCGGGCGGAGGACATCCTTCGCTGCCTAAAAGACGTTGTACCACCCCCTCTATCCTCGGTACTCACCATCAAGCGTGGCGCAAGCAATGTGTTCACCAACTTCTTCATCCACAACACCCAGGACATCCTCGTTCTGATGACTGCGCAAGGCATCCTCATGCCTTGGACATACGAGCTCTTTCTCTGCATCACCGAGGCTCATCAGGAGTCCCGTATCCATCCCACGAAGGCCCTCGCCTCTCCTCCCATTGCCTCGCTGGCTCTTGCCACCCCCGCAGTAGCTGCCTCCTCCGGCGCCTCATCATGCACCAAGAATAAACGTAAGGGCAAGAAGGACAAAGGTCCACGGCAGCAGTCGAGCAGATCTAGCGGTAGCAGCTTAGTCTGCCACAACTCTGGCCAACCAGGACACGGGTGGTACACGTGTGCACTCCCGACAGACAAGGCGCGCGTCATCGCCACCATGCGTTGCTAGTGCAAGCGTCACCTTGCCACTAGCGTCAGCTAGAGAAATTCATCACACTCAAGCTCGGACTACCTCACCCTCCTCCCCAGGGAAGTGTGAGTTGTGCCGTCGCTGGTCACCCTGCCCTGCCATGCATGACAGAGTCTAAGGTGCGGTCCTGCCCTACACCCTCGTCCGTTTCACTCTCTGTCGTGCCATCCCCACCTACTGTGATGATGTCACATGGCTCGATGACTGGCAGTCCCGATTCACACCCCAGTCCACTTTGTCCGCGTCCCTCGCCCACTGCCATGTAACTGTGAGCAACCTAGCAACATCGGTCAAGGATCCGACCGAGACCTGGATCATTGACTCTGAGGCCACGCTTCATTTGAAGGCCTTGCATGAGGCCTTCGTTGTCCTTGGCCCCATTATCGATATCTCTTGGGTTCGGACTGGCTTTGGTCGTGTTTTACCCGTTCTCGGTGTTGGTGTTGTACGTTCCCGAGGCCCCACTAGGAATGTCTTTATGACTGATGTCCTCGTTGTCCTTGGTCTTGAGCTCAGCCTCCTGTCCGTCACTGCCCTTGATCACATGAGCATGGATGTAATGCACTCATGGGCTGTTGGCACTGTGTTGTTTCATCCGTCCGGTCGCGTCGTCTTGCATGCCACTACCCATGGCAAGTTATGGCCATCGTGTGGCTGCCTACTTCGCACCAAGGCGGCAAGCTTGAGCCACGCGGCCGTCTGTGCACCTTCCTTGGCGTCTTGTGTCAGTCCAAGGCTTGGCGTTTTTTTGGAACCATCCTGACACTCCATCGTTGAGTCCCGGGATGCCCTTTTCTTTGAAGACCTGTTTCCTCGCAACCTCATTCGCTCCGGCACGTCGATGTCCCTCCCGTCACGTGGAGGAGTGGTAGGTCCGTCCTCCGTACAGACGCATCCGGACATCACATTGTCAGCACCCGCTGGCACCTCTCTGCCAGCCACCCCGTGTGTGTTTGCTAGCTCATCCGAGACAGCTCCCCCATGTGCGTCCACTGGCACATCTGTACCGACTACCCCATCTGTGTCCGCCAGCCCCTCTGGGCTAGCTAACCCATCTGCGTCTGCTGGCACATCTACGCAAGGTGCCCCATCTGTGTCCGCTAACCCCTTCAGGACCGCTACCCCATCTGTGTTCGCAAGCACAGATGCACCGGTTGCCCTGTCTGTGTCCGCCAGCCCCTCCAGGCCAACTACCCCATCTACGTCCACCAGCGCATCTACGCTGGATGCCCCGTCTGTGTCGTCAGCCCCTCTAAACCAGGTGTCCCATCTGCGTCCGCCGGCACATTTGCGCCGGCTGCCTCGTCTGTGTTTGCCAGCCCCTCCGGGGCAGCTACCCCATCTGCGTCTGTTGGCACCTCTACACCAGCCGCCCCATCCATGTCTACGAGCCCATCCGGGCCAGCTTCCCCATTTGCGTCCGATGGCACCTCTACGCAAGCCACCTCGTCCGTGTCTGCCAGCCTCTTCGAGCCAGCTATCCCATCTGCGTCCGCTGGCACCTATAAGCCGGTTGTCCCATCCGCGCTGGCACGCAATACACGTGGTTCGAACGGGAGTCTCCAACCCCAACTGTCAGCAAGCACACAGGCCGTCGCCTCGCACCCCATTGCGCAACGACCCCTTGTCATCCCATGAGGTTCTCTACCTCCTAACAGACCCACTCCCCTAGTCGTGACTAGAGACCCCGGCACCAAAGCGCTCGGCTTGGCCACTTTGGCGGTCATCATTGACCTACATCCGAGGTCAGCGTTCTATGCTCCATCAGGATCATCGATATGCCATCACAGCTTCGCTCACACGTACACCACCTAGGGCTTGAGATGTGCACGCACTCATTGCCCGACCCACAGAACGCCCAGAGGATCCAACCACCCTACGTGAGGCTCGGTCATCTCCCAAGGCTGCACACTGGGAGCCTGCATGCACTGACGAGCTCTTCGCCATTCAGCAACATCAGGTCTACGAGCTTCTCGACCTTCCGCCTCACCGAAAGGCCATCGGTGTCAACTGGGTCCTCCGGTGCAAGTGGAAACCGGACGGGTCCCTGGACAAGTACAAGGCCCGTCTTACGGCCAAGGGGTTTGCTCAGGTCCCTGGGATCGACTATGACCAGATACTTGAACCGGTTTGTTGGTTCTCCACTAGCCGGGCGTTGTTTAGCCTGGTTGCCCATCACGGATGGGAGCTGCATCAGATGGATGTGAGCAACACCTTTCTCCATGGCATACTGGAGGGCAATGAGCTCTACATGACGCAGCCTCCAACCTTCGACGATTGCTCTGGCAACTTCTAGAAGCTGCGAAATGCCTTTATGGCCTAAAGAAGTTACCATGCTACTGGAATCAGGAGATCAGTTGTATGCTTCTCAGCGGCGGCCTCCTTTACAACACTACCGACCCCGCACTATTCATCAGTCCGTAAGGCCAGACCTCTGTCGTTGTCCTTGTCTAGGCTGACGAACTTATCATCGTGTCACTGGATGTAGCTTCCATCCAGCGGGTCAAGGACCTGCTGCATGTCGCCTACAAGATGAAGAACCTTGGATCGGCTCAAGTCTTTCTGGGCATGGACCTTGAGCATGATCGCTCCATGGGTGTACTACACGTCCATCAGGTCGCCTACGTCCAAACCTTGTTAGGGCACTTCGCTGAGGACCCCTTGTGTCAAGAGCATCCTTACCCATGTCACTCGATAGGCAGTTGAAACTGAACAGTTCCGATCCATCCGTTGTGGGGGAGCCAGAAGACATGACCACGTATCTGCATGTCATTGGGTCACTAATGTTCCTGACAATAACGACGCATCCAGACATTGCATTCGCCATCAACCTACTGGCCCACTTCTCTCAAGAGCGACGTCACCTCCACTTTGAGGGCGCAATTCGAGTACTGCGCTATGTTGTCTCCACCCCACGGTGAGGCGTCATGTTCCGTCGATAGCCGTCCGTTATTGCGGTAGGCTGTACCGATTGTGACTTGGCCAGCAGTACGGATGGTAAGAGTCACACTCGATAGATCATTCTTGTAGGTGGCACGACCATGTCTTGGCGTAGTAGCAAGCAAGGCTAATTTGCACGCAGCACTACTAAGGCTGAGCATGTGGCCCTTGGTTTTTGCACATGTGAGAGCGTTTGCATGTGTCGCCTGTTGTCCGAGTTGCGTAACTCAGTCCCGTCCATCACGTTACACTCTGACAATGAGAGTGCCATGGCCATTGTTGAAAATGACGGTGTGCATCACACTCGCACAGAGCACATCAATGTCGAGTATCCCTATGTACGTTCATTCTTGCGTGACGACACATCAGCATTGTGTGGATTGAGACGGCATTGCAGTTAACGGACTTCTTGACCAAGGCTATGATCCCTGACTCGTTCAAGAAGGCGGTGGCTGTAGTTGGTGTGCGTCCGTGAGGTCCTCTCTCTCTCTCTCTCTCTCTCTCTCTCTCTCTCTCTCTCTCTCTCTCTCTCTCCCCCCCCCTCTGTCTACCCCTATTTGCGTGGTCTCCGGGCTCTCTACCCATCTATGTGAAGTGCGCCTCTGAGTCATGGGGGAGTGTTGCTTTTCACGAATCTCTCATTGTGCTTTGTTTTGTCCTCCCGGCTTGTATACATCGGCGTGCAGATGATTGACGGCGAGATGCAACGCTGCCCAAGTATCGTCCATTGGAGTCGACTCACGCTCAAGCCTTCATGTGTTTGGCTGGAGCCTTCTCCTTCCAACGTGCTCAACTCCATCGGCATACCTCCTCAGCAATCGTGCCACCGATAGTCACTGTCAGTGGATATGCTGTCTACACACGTCTAGTGCTGGGTCTGACTGCGCTCTTGCATCTGTAGCGCCATGCTCTGCTAAGGGTCCATGTTTCATGTGATTTGGGCACTGTCGAGACCGGGGACTAGCGTAGACCCCGCCTGAGTTTACGTGGCTATAACTCATTGCTGTTTTTTTCTAGGTGATTCTGACCACACGACTACACTTGTAGCGTGCGTATAATGGTATGGTGCAGTTTTCAGGCAAAACGGACGACGCCCGGGTTTTGGGGTGTCGGTTGTCTGGCAGGGCTCACTAAGAAAACCCTGCTTCCCAGAAATTAGGTCTTTTATTATTGGCTCAGAAATTGAGTAACAAGCTCTACATAGCTGGGGCGAGCTAGAAATTGGAGGAGTCTCCCATTGTTGCTCATTCTCACTTCCTAATCAGTCATTTCCACTTTTCAGCTGTTGTCTGGCTCCAACTCTGGCGCACGCCTTTTTGAGTAACAACACAAGACCTCTGGGACTTGGACTCTGGTGCAGCAGACTGAGAAGGCAGCCTAAGCAACTAGCATGGGATCCCACACGATGCATCAACAAAGCTGCCCCAACCTGCTGCATTACGATTTCAAGCTGATTTTCCAAATTGTCCTCCTTTATTCTGACAACAACCATCACAAGGGAGGGAATAGCATGGTTGTTTCTAAACAGCAGAGTCCGGCTACACTATGTGCCAAGAACCATCAGGAGCGACGGGGACGGTCAATTTACTAGTTGTTTTGGGCGTGAATTCATGACTCGCTATGGCAATCGAACACAGATTTCAATAGTGTTTCATTCTCAAACTCATAGCCAAAACGAGCGCACCATTGAGACGCTCGAACAACTTCTTAAAAAATTATGCGAACCACATGGGACAGATTGGGTACAAAAGCTCTTGACCGCCAAAATTGCTTACCATTCGGTGATCTGCACTGCAACGGGTAAAACTCCATTCGAATTGGTACATGGTAAACTTCCCGCCACACTACGAGAACTGCACAGCCAATGCAACATTCCCGCGATCGACGTCCAGCACTACGACTTTTCCACCATTCAGGATGCAACACGGCGGACGCTCGTGAGGACACAAGTCGCAATGAAACGAGCACCTGATCAACATAGCATCGACGACATCTTCGCCGCCAGCAACAAAGTCCTTCTCAACTCTGCCAACACCAAACTTCGCGAAGTGGACTGTTCGAAACTCAAACCCCAATGGTTGGGACCGTTTGAGATTGTGTGCATGCAAACCCCCGTTGTTGCACGACTCAAACTCTACGACACTATCCACCTTCATCCGGTGTTCCATGTTAGCAGACTCGACCACTACCAAAACCACAGTGAGAGCTTACCTTGCAAGGACATCCCTTCCCCTCATCCTGTACAAGTGGACGAGGATACATAGTACGTCATTGAGGACATCATTGGCCATCGACAACGTGGTTAAACGACATAACATCTTGTCAATTGGCACGGCTATGATGCCGGGCATAACAGTTCGGAACCCTACGACAACCTCTAAGATGTCCATCACCTCATCGACGGATACTACTGCCGTCACCGGGCCACATTTGCATGCGCATCGAGATGTCGCGGCAAAAAAAGGGGGGGAAGTGTTGCATACCAAACGCACATGAGTCCCTAATTTATCCGATTCGGCATTTCTTTCATTGCACAAGTTGTCCACCGCGCACGGAGACCTCAATTTTCGCTTTGACTGTTGATTGCAATTTGGCCAACTGCCCTCGCCCCTCCAATAAACCTTCTTGCATCTTCACACAGCTTGGACCACTTTTGAGAATCCACGAAAGAAGTATCATAGGTTTTGGTTCACTTCTTGACACATCGAGACATGTTTGGATTTGTATAGATGCATCACGCATCTTCACCGTCAGTCCTCGAAGGCCCTCGATTTCTGGGCGGAGCTTCTCGAATCCGACCACACACGGCGAGACTCCACACGCGTCATTGGAAGACCGACCCAACCACCCCGACTATGTCTCATTCGCAACTCAAAAGTTGTGTATATGTTCAATCATTTCGACACATTTTATTGAAGTGCACTTACCGCTAGGACCGAGCGACTTCATACCCACCATGTCCAAATTTTAGACGGTCGTGCCCGCATATGCTGAGAAAGGTATCGGATACCCAGACCACTTTCATTCTGTAACCGCGTATCCGGTGTCCGCCATGTTAAAGAGGGGATATCCGAGTCCGTTGTTTTGGGAATGCCATACCATGACGTTTAATGTTCTTAACGGGGTACCAACGTTGAAAGTAGGCCAATATTCGCAATTGCATGAATACGAGCCAAGAGTGCAACGTCAACGATGTGTTCGCGTCATTCTTTTGTACTCGCCAAAAATCTAAGTGGGCCAGTGTCGGGTCAAACTCGAGAGAGCTCGGGGGTTAGGGGGGGTCAAGCATGCGCCCTCCCATTGTACACACCGTGCAAATGTTGTGCACATTAAAGGAAGTGCATCGCACGCTGGTAAGCTGGAAGCGAGACCATTTTTGCCTAATCGTTGTCGGTCATGCACAACGAGAGAAAAGCAGATTAAAATTTTGCTGGTTCAATGCCGTCTGAATGATCGATTGAACGTGCGGCGGAGGAAAATCTTTATAAAGAGATAATGTTGTGTCTAGTTTTTCCAATTTGCATGTTTTTAAGTTTGCCTTTGCATACACGGATATAGTGATTTCTACATTGTTCAACATGTTGCCGTAAGATCATCGATGTAAAACGTGATGAACGTTTGATCGGCAGATGTAACACCTCACAAATTAATCTGTCGCATACTACACATTTTTTCTATTTGCTGCAACATAATCAACAGGCCGTACGAGTTATGTGAAATCGACGAAGGACATTGTACCCCTAAACGGGCTCCGAGTGCATTGAAAATAAGATAACAGTATATCGCTTGTTGTCACATGTACTACACGAAAAACAGGTACTTACGAACTATGTGGGAGTCGCCATTCATCGTGGTGCTCACAACTATTGTGAGTACACAAATGACACAATTGTCATGTGGCATGTGAGAGCAATATTTCTTTGGTCGCGCACATGAGTAATACTTAACCCTCGCATTGCGACGCTGAGAACTTGTACGTGTACGCATTTGCGAACTTCATTAGGTAAACATGTTCGTTATCAGCCGACGACTCCAATGCAACAAATTATGAATAAATTAATTTTATGAAGATGAAATGACATTTTCGGATCAATCTGACCTTTTTTTTAAGTTCTACTTACTGATTTTGGACATAGCAAGCCAAATAAGTTTTAAAGATGGCATACCCATCGTTTTAAAAAAGGAACGGCATGCCTGTATGCTGTTACTAGTTTCGAAGGTCCGGGTATGCCATAAGCAGACATGATATTCATGGTTATTCCATTTTAATTTTTTGGTGCGCCGGGTTTTCTGTACCAGTTTTTGACCCGTGGGTATGCCAGTCTAATGGTAAGCACTGTGTGGGAATCCGAGTTACGACACCCTTTACCGCTCTTGTATCAATCCTTTTAGGCACTTGGATATCCTGGCGATTTCACCACTGAAAGAATGGTGGCAAATTGCCGAAGCGCGGAGTGTCAGCTCGTCAGCTCTGAGAAGGCTTCCAGGCCTGCAGCTTCAGGGAAATCGATAGGCAGGCCTCGCTAACGACAGGCGACTAGAGGGACGTCGCTTTGTCATGTGTGGTAGTGGCGGTTGCCAGTATCCTGCACACATCCGCATGGGCGAAGATCCGGTTCGAGATCTCGCTCACTAGACAAACGCCTGGATTGTCCGTCTCATTCCAGTCATGATAGTGCGATGGCAACCAATGCTGCTGCCAGGTAATGACGTTTAGCCTTGCAATGCTTGAGACACGAACCGTGGCAAACAGAACATTCAACAAGCGTGACTCGTACAGATGATGGCGAGCTTGCTGGATCTCACAAAGAAAGCGTAATGGAAGGGAGGATTCAGATAGAGTACGACTGCGACTGGAAACCGGCAGATCGTGGCTATTGGATTGCTGACGAAGTCACATCGCGCCTTCCTTCAGCGCAAAGTGGAGAAGCAAAACTTTGAAAATTGTACAGAAACTACGGAAAAAAATTCAAAACTTGTTTTCACCACTGTTGCTTGCCCCTCGCCTGCAGATCGCAGGGTTGCGGACGCGAAATGGACCATCGCAAGCGTTGGAAGGTTGTGTCGAGCTTGGCTGTGCAATCGTTAAGGAATTCGCATGAACCAAGTTCGTTGGCATGAATTGGGTTGGCATGAATCCCTACACAGGACAACGAAGACGAAGCTTCGTAGGTGATCGAGCAAGCTCCCTTTTGATTAAAAGGTGGAATTGAATTTCGCCTAAAATTAAAAAACCACGGAAAAACATCTCAAACCTGCTCCCTGATCGATCACTCGCGGGTACTCAGTTCGCATCCACCCTAATCAGCCTACTCGAGTCTCGCGACAGAGATTTTCTTTGCTGCACGTTTCCAGCCTCAGCCTACAATTTATCTTCAGCGTCTTTCTTACCCTAAGCGCATGGAAAGATCCTATTGTTGCATGTTATAACTCAATTTCAGGGTTCTGAACATGAGTTCTAATCAGGTGGTCCCCAAAACTGTACGAAAGACTAAATTTCGATGAAAGCTCGACATCTAGGCCGCGGCTGGATACGTTTCAAAATGTTTAAATCCCAAGGCACCGTGTCCATGTCCAGAGATTTTCATACAATGTAAACATCTAGATGGAAAGGCGGCTCGTTACAGTTTTGAGATGTTCGTCATGAACCTCGCATACGTACGTTTTCGCACATACAAGTACATATCCTGTGGATTACATGGAACAGGGCAAACAGGTTCTCTCAAAGAGACTAGCATGGCCCTAGCATCTCGCCAACTAGTGATATAAGTCAAGTTTATGTCTTTCCGACGTTCCAACTATTCACCTTGCCATTTCTAAGAACGCCGAATTCTTAAGAACAATTCCATGTATGACTAAGAAAAAATGGAAGGTCACATTTAGTGTTAAGAACACCTGTTAGAGAAAGCTAGAACTGTATTTTCCCGTTTCTTATGGAAGGTCTTCAAAAAATCATCGCGATGGTCCTTTCTGAAAACATGTTATCCGAAGATACGCAATTTTCCCAACATCGCATGGAAAATCGTAGTCGCTCGATGGATTAATCACAAACATCACGGTGCCTGCTAAAGATGCCTAGGAGATGAAAAACTATGCCGAACGGTGAAATATACCTGACGCAAGCACAGAATGGAGGCCAGGCAAAAATTTGACACTCGTCTGGTCTGTAGCGACTGTGCCAACCAAACAACCTCCATTACCATCTAGTTGCTGGCATCTCCAGGACATCAACACAATGCCCAATGTTTTGATAACATCTTCGCTGCTTGTCTGGCTCTTTTGGCATAGTTTTACACCAGTCATAACCTTTTTATTCCCCTTCAATGTGATTCTCGCAAACGTTTCAAACAATCCATCGTCAAATGGCTATCCGATCATCGCCAGTAGCTAACAATGACAGAACCTATTGATGTAGATTGAGCAAAGCATTGCTTAAATTTCCTACCCAAGGTTTTGCACAACCAATTTCGAGTACCAACTTGGCTCTCGTAAGGTCTAGACGCCAAAACGCGTCAGACATGATTAAAGGAATTTCGTCGTTGGTCAGTGTCTTCATTGCATAGACCGTCCGTTGTTTTTTTTGTACCAGAAGCACTTCCACGAGAAGGGGCTGAAGAGGAAGAGAAATCATCGTGAGTCTGTGATCGATCTCACGGCATGGTACGCACAAAGGGAGAAAAAGGCCTCGCTCCCCAATTTACCATAGCCGATGCTAGTGCAACTAGCAAAGAATGACAATGAAATGGTAAGGATTTTGGCATTGAGAAAGAAGACAAGGGGCGTAGATTCATTCAACTTCCACCCACACATTGCTTATCTGTTCAACAGTCACAGCCTTACTTGCGTGTTTAAAAAATCAAACCTGACAAGAACCAACTCACACGAATCCCTCACTATAAGGGCTTTAAAAAATTCCTTTCCTATGGTGTAGGAAACTGCAAGTATAAAAAGAAGAGCTGAACTTCAAACCATCAGCCTAGAATGACTATTTATTTCTTTGAAAAACCTCCTCTAAACACTCGTCTTGACCATTTTGCACTAGCACATGGATAAAAACCTCATCATTGGACCATCTATGGAGTTCATCTAGTCAACATAAATAAGAATGACCAAGGAGGTGAATAATAACCTCATGCTAACATTCGAGAACTACCTCAACAAGAACATCAAGCGCAACCATGACTTGCGCATCTGCGAGCTGAGCCAAGAGACCTATTACAAAAATTCTTTGATTTCTTTCACCTGCACGAGTGGCATGTACTTACAACATTGATCAGGTAATTGTGGACATATGAAGGAGAAAGGACGTGGAGTGGAAAAGACTATTGAAACATCAGGGGATCACTCATACACCTTGCAAGATACATACGTCTTGACCTATTACATGCTATGGAGAACCTTACACGCATGAATGAGACTTGCTCAAGTGAGTTGTGTAAAGAGTTTGATCGTGCCATCATATACATGAGAGTGACATAAAACACAATATTCTGCTTAAGCAATCCGAAGAACGTAGACATCAAGCACTTCATTAGTGCGGTTGTTCTTAACACTTAGCAGGATTACTAGAACATCATTGGCTTTGTGTGCCCCATATCTGATGTAACTATCTCATGGGCAAGCAATTCACAGAACATCATCACTCACAGCTCAGCCAAAGCTAAAACATTACCACCTACATCATCCTCTTAAGAGGAAACCTACTTGCGCAAACGTCTTCACAACATCAGATTTTGGTGTAAAAGACTCCTCAAAATCCATCTCAACAACAAGTCTACAATCGACCTTGCCAACTGTTCAAAGTGTTGAGGACACAAAAACCACATCGAAATCCAAAGACATTGGCTTTATTAGAAGGTCCTTGACAACACAGTTTACCTTGTTCACATGCTTGGTATGAAGTAAGCAGCAAAATTTACAACAAAGAGCGTTCTTAATGATAGATTAAGCATATGTGCCGTCTAATGCAAACTCACCTCAAGCTCACTTACATCGTACTGATAATAGAGAAGAATTCATCTGCACATTAAAGTAAGAAATAAGCACCCAAACCATGTTGCTCAACATACAACATGTCCTGCTCACATCCTTCGTAATACATGAAGCCCACAATATCCCATGTGAAGTACTATGGGGGAGTGGAACATTCAATTAGAAAACAATTATCTGAGCTCTGATGGACACCTTCACACTACCCCTTAGCCACCATTATCATCTTCATCTCAAAATCAGGCCACACGTTTAGTTTCCAAGATGGGAGCAATAAACATGCAAAAACATCTTTAAGGATTGAGTGATGAACATGAGAATTGGGACAAAATTCAAGCGTGTGATGCATCGGTGACATTGCCCTCGCAATTGTTAAAGGTCACGGCCAATACCCATTCCTCCTTGATGAATAGCTTTGTGCTATGGAAGCATTTGAGCACTATAGTTACATTCAACAGGGGGAAAAAGGTAGAAGCTAAAAATGTTTGGTTGATGTCTTTTCAGAACTAAAAATACAAGCAAGAAAATTGAAAAATCCAGTTGACCGCTCTATTCGTGCGACTTAACATCGGCTCAGACAATGATGTTCGCAAAATGTAGCCGTTATATTATGTAAGAATTATCTAAAATGATGGAGGATGGCACGGTTAGGATGCAACATTGACCTTGCGAATCATAGTAGCTCACTCTCGCAAGGAGTTTCTTGCTTGTGAGTGCAACCACACAAAGCACCGCCAAACAAGAGGTGTTCAAATGCAGAATTTAAACTTTCAATTTCGTTGTTTTTGTGGGAAGAAGAGGAGGTAGCAAAAATCAGTGAGTAATGCAATGGAATCGCACGGTAAAGAAATATGAAAAATAATGCGAGTAGAAAGCTGGCACAACTCCTTACGATCCCAGTGCAATGGGAAAGCACTCTCAAAGGACATAGTTTACACAAGTTGGTATGGCAATTATAGCGGTCAACAATGGTCACAAAATATCTTCTACCGATGAAAGCAATGAAAACTTAAATAAAAGTGCACAACACAAAAGGTAGAGGATACGAACAACAGTTGAGCAAGAGCATGTGGGTGCATTAAAAAGGAAGCGAGTGACCAGTTCCTTCCCTCTTGCATTTTCAATTCCTGTAAGAAATCTCCTTGCACTCATATAAAGTTAACAACAAGAAAATATTGAAAAACGAGACCTTGCTCCCATTGCTATGGAACTTAGTGTGATGTGCAAACCGTGAGACGTACATGTACGTCACTCAAAACTAGTGCAATAAGGTTTTCTAAACATGGGAATGAACTCTTGAGTAACAAATCAGCTCATAAAAGAGAGAGAGAGAGAGAGAGATAGAGAGGCAAGAGACCGTCTTCTAACCATGAAAATCCTTCAGGAAGTGCTCAACATTTTTTTTAATGTGTACTATTGTGGCAAAATGAGCCACCAAAGTGAAAAAATGGCCTTCTTCATACCACTTCAAAGTAAGAAGAGGTTTATGAATTGTTTTCTAGCCATCATGCCTCTTTAGGTAGCCTGCCTTTGTACTTCTTCATAGAGGACATGATCATGGAATTTCCTACATCATGTAAGCATATTAGAGAGTATCGAACAATAACCTTGGATCGGGTATCGTAGTTGTAGTCCCTAAAGAGAAGCATATGAGCACGGAGACACCCAACCTTGAAGCAAAAAAAAAATAGGAGAGGTTCCGATTTGAAAAAATGCTTAAGGAATGTGCATGCATAGTTGAAGGAGGAGGTTCATGTCTTGATGTATTGTATGGGGCAAACCTGGTGGCTAAAAAACACATGGAGAGACAAAAACAAAACATTTTTTACACTAATGAGCCAAAATGAGCAAAGAGGAAAACTTCTTTCGCCTGCTAAGGTTCTCAAACTACATCTCTGTGCCCAACACCCCATACAATAAAACAATCATTCCTCTCATATAAAAGTGACTCATGAAAATCATCAACTTCTTTGCTTTGAAATAATTTTTGCATGAAACATTCACATTGTCATTATTAAACCTGAACATGCTCGACTGAAACATCAATCCAACGAGGTGTGTTCACTATTCACAACATTATCCAACAAGTGGTAGGATTTTTCCATGGGGAATTTCTTATAATGTTCTCAAGGCCATTATTTAATTCTAGTTCATAAGGTCATGTTCACAACCTAGACATGTACATACTCATTGAGAAAAAATGATTGAGACCCTAATCACATTGCTAAGGTTCATACTCATTGTAAGAGTCCTTGGTGACTACCTCTAGGAGGGGAGTGTGGGGCAAGTAACCTCACGTGGCTACAATTTAACATTGTAAAGGGAACAAGGAAGTTGCCAAGAGGATACAAAATCATATACAAGTATAACTGCCTCACTAGATAAGGCCGTCAAGAACACAAACTTGGATGTCACAATGAAGGCCTTTAGGACCAAAACAATCAATTCCCTTCAGACCTCCACCAATGTTATAAGACAAAGAAAGAGTGCAAAAGAATGCAAATAGCTGACATTAAATTTATAAAGAGCATTAGCCTATCTTAATGATAGCTACCAAAGCCATTGGTGCAATTCACATCTTTGTCTTACTTCACATATTCGAATCCTACTAGGGTTATATCTTTCTTTTGACCTAGTAATCTTGGCACCTTTACGTGTTTGGGTCTAATGCATCTTAACTTCTCAAAAGCCTGTCAACAATGAGTCATTGATGTAACGGTGCAAAAACAAGCAACAATGTTTAACAATTCAATTCTTAAAACATGTTGAAGCACCAATTTGAACGATAATCATGATGCAAATAATGCAACAAGGGAATAAACGAAACAATGTGTGTCAAATAGTGTCACTTGATTTTCCAATATAAACCACAATCTATGACAATAATGATTTGTATTAAATTGGAAACATAAACACATGAAAAAAAAGTCACTACATTATTCCTTTGATTTTTCCAAGATGAGCTAAATCCAAGTTCTGTAATTTATTCAAAAGTAGTGATTGAGAGTCACCAAAAACCCGTGATTTGTGTATCATCAGAATCAATGGTGCCATTTTGGTTGTAAATATTTATGTATTCTTAGTATTGGAAGGAATTTGTGTTGCATGAAATCTCACACACTACATGAGTTACACGATAAGTAGGTTGAAATTGTGATTCATTCTACTTCTCCTTACAAGAGGGGCCCAACAACCAATTGAAAAAACATAGCCACAAAACCATTAAGATCAAAACACCACTCTTTTAACATGTAAGGATGATCTCTTTGAAGGGGATGTATTCGAGGTGAGATGTCTTCCTATGTTTCATATATGTGGCTAATAGAATGTGTACATGAGTAATCTAGATTTGCAATCACTTTTTTTTGTGAAATCTTAGGTTAACATGACATTGTTAAGCACATCCCACTTAGTTGGTCTAACTCAATCAAGGTCCACAGAGCACATGTGACACATGCCTACTTGTTCTTAGGTTTAAGCAGAACGTATGCGTGTAGACAAGGTTGTGACGTGTACATTCCTTTGTTGTCAAGGACCGTGGTCAACAACAACAAGGAAATTGTTTTCTAGCACGTGCCATCGCCATGAAAACATGTCATTGGATACAAAAATGCACAGACCTAAATGATGAATGTCCCAAGCATCATCGTATCACTTTTTCATAAAATATGTATCATTAGCTTGATTATAGATGCTTATCAAAAGGAAACGGCCTAGAGCTAGGTGAGCATAGATGAAATCTATGTTTGGTGTTTTCAGTTGAAATGTTCATAACATTTGTCTATCTAAATTCATGTATGAGGTAAAAGTTGGTATTAAAAGCTTTGAATTTCAATTGGCTGAAATCATGATTGAGTTTTTGTATGATTCATTTGATTATCTTACAAAAACGTTCGTACATGTATTATTATTCATGTTGTTTAATGTTTGGAATGTAGTTGGCAAACCGTCTATAGATTTATCTCCGTATTGTTTTGATTTTTCTTTTTCATACAAAACATGCATCTGAATCCGAACAAAAATTCATGGAAAAACTTATTCCAAGAGGATGACTATGGGTGTGTTTTCAAATATACAACATTTTTTTTGCTATTGTGTTACTTTCTATGTGAATTTGGTACCTCCATTAAACAAAGCACTTTCGTAAAATTTACCCAAAGTGCGTATAAGGAATTCCAATCAACAACCATAATGGTGGATACAACCATAACATCATCCTCAAAATATTTACAATCAATTGAAAAATTCATCAATTAAAGGTTGAAATGAACACCATGATTTTCATATTCATCACGGCTATGATTCAGTTCAATGTCGTGAAATGTAGATGTTGTCCATGGATGAAAGAAATATCTTCAGAATTTCTTGTATTGGCTTGCGATTGGTGGTACCAAGAGGGTTTTCCTCCATAACAATTATAAGATTTTAGTTGACGTCATAAAACAAGGCGGTCCCTTTATATGTAACACCAATATGGTATCCACTATACTACAACATGTTTTTGACATAGTTGAAATATAACATGAAAATTAATTTAAAGCAAAACAATCACTCTTCCTGTACCATGTCATGATTTTCACAAGCTATGAGACTTCTTACTATCTTCATAGGATTTGAAGAGAAATACCATTCATCAAGTTTCAATGAAAAAATCAATTGAAACAAACATGTGTTTACGTAACACTCTTTATTGGTCTTTACTTACGATGATTCTAACTTACCATTAAAATAATCAAACTAGCAAGGGATGAAAGAAAAGATACCATTAACAAGAATCGTCATCTCCACCATCTTCACCATTCATTGAATTCCTCCTATTGACCATGTTCTGGATCCTTGTCATGCATGTGTCACATCCAATTGCACATAACCAGGTTAGGATGTTGTAATCTGCAGTAATTGATCCATTAAAATACGATTAACTCTAGTTATGCATCTTCCATGTTTGAATTACATTTGCTAAGCACATTCAGTCTTCCGTAAAGGCATCAGTTGACAATTACCATGGTCAAATTTCCAAGGAATTTGCCTTCTACAAAATGCGTTGCATTAACTTTGAAGGTAAAAAAATTTCAACCACACCATGCAATTCAAGATTATGGGAGTATTGTTTTCTCTTAGAATCCATTTTGCCTCGTCGGCTTACACAATTTGTAATGCATCATGAAAACATCACTCTTTTTAACTACATGTGAATTAAAGAAGTATGGGTAGATGTAATCAACAACATGGGTGCTCTCCCAAAGTAGCCAAAAATAACACGTGGAAGTTTTGATATGCATATATAAGCATGCAAAAAAGGGGAATGATCAATTAGGTCACCTTAGCACAAGTTTGTTGTAAGAGACACACTTTGCACAAGTTTGTTGTAAGAGAAACACTTTGTTGTAATGACAAACATTAACCAAAGAAGGCTAGTGATGAGGAGATCCCTTATAAAGGAGGGCAAGAGAAAAATTTCTTACAAGATTTGAGTAATGGTTATGGTCAAGACAAGTAAGGGGCATGCTCTTTCAATTCTACCATGTTCTCTTGAACTATTCTTCAATATGATGTATGCAGAACTAACCTTTGTTGTGAGAATGCAGTAAGATTAATGATGAATGCTAGATTATGGTTAGTATGTCTACATTTTGATAAACAGATCAAAAATGAGTGGATAGAGGTAACCATATCTTGATGATAGCTGTGTACATAATTGTGCTTCGCATATCAATTGAATACGACGATCGTGTACCACATCTGTGACATCCCTTCATTCTTAAGTCTTTTAACATGATATGTACGTGTAAAATGGAACAATGGAAAAACATGTAGGAATACGTCAACCATATTGCTTGCTTTGCTATTTCAAACTTAATGAAATCACTTTGATAATGGTATGAATGAATGTTGATGTTTGTGACGTGTAGCAAGGGCTAGGCTCCTTGCTTCTTGAAGTGTTGTGCTTACAAAGTAAGTACAAGTAGAATCCGAACATAGAAGAAGGGGAATTCTAGGACTGAAAAATTAATATTGATGAAATTCATAAGTACAAAAGACTGTACAATAAACGCAACTCACTTAGAGGGAAGCTGGACATTCTTAGGCCTAGACATAGCTTTGAGTAAGAAGTAAGAAGGTTGATTGTAAAACCATGGGTGAAAATCTGTGGATGTACTTCATATCCATTTGTTTTGATTTCTATGTACGTTTTTGGTCAAAATCCTATTATGTTATTCTCCCCATGATTTATGGCTATCTTAGAAATGAATGGCCAATGCCCTCATCCCCAAAACGATTGATTGACTAGTTTCTCATGAATTCAACATATCAATGAACATGGACATCTTAAACAGACTATCACATAGTACATGTAATCAATGATAACTAACCCATCATGTAAGGTATGCATACATGGGCTCAAGTTAAATTACTTGATGTTGATGATTTCTTTCAATTGACCAAATGTAACAATTTAAGATTTTCAAAACAAATGATCTAGTGCATAACTTAGGAGTCGTTCAATGTAACTCATAGATTTTGATGATGCTTTTTTTGTTGATGTTGATTGTTATTCTAGTGGTGCTGGTGATGTTATTTGTGATTTTGCTCATGAGAGCATTATTTCAAATACATTTTATATCATTTCACACATGAAATCTAAGCATTGCGGCCAAGGAAAAAGTCTGGAAGCTTGCAACACGGGTTCATTCAGATGAGAAAGGTTTCAGAAGGTATCATGATACCTAAATCTATTTTTGAGTTGCGTTTTGTATATAGAGCAAGTAGATTGTGGTCAAAGCTCTGTTTTGAAAGAAAAAAAACATTTATTCTTTGCTTTAGTAGTAAGGTAGGAACCATGTTTCCCAAAAACATAATTTGGTGGTATTGAATGATTATTCAAGTTTTTGTATGGTTCAAATTTCTTGCCTTTTCCACTACGCTTGGTTGCATGAAGAGGCTTGTTTCCTAAGTATGTCAAGAGTTATTGTCTTTCTCTTATAGAATGCAAATCACATACCATCCTCCTTATTTCCTATTCTTCAACTAAATGATCTTAAATTGAATCAAAGTTTTCATGGACTTCTCATGAGCACAAGCAATCCCTTAAAAGTGTTTTTCTACATCTAGACGACAAAATCTTGTGTCTCCGTCCATACGCTTGGTGGTCCTCCAATCAAGATATTTTCTTTATGAGTCATTTTATAAAATGTGCAATCCTTCACTGGTTTCTATGTATGTAGTGCACATTAGACTAACATTTCATGTTAAATTCCTACACACCAAAAAAAACTTCACTTGCCATATTGTGAATTATGTTTCTTGTTTATTAAAATGAAGACAAAATGCTGCTCTCATATTCATGTTGTGTTGTTTGTAGCCATTTAAAAATCATAGCCAGTGCATGCCTCTTATCTATGGGATCAATCAGCACTTCATTTGCATGTGCAGTTACATAAAATTCAATACATTTCTCACGCTTTGACATTTCAATGTTTTATTTTGATGACTTAGATTCTAAATCTCTAGAATAACTAACGAGAAAAGGGTTTGGATACTTGCTCATAATCGGGAGATATTTGTTGTTTCATTATACTCCTCACCACTAAAACATGTGATGATACCTCTTGTTTTCTTCGTACACAAGATTGAGGCCAGAGGTTGGACCTACTTGTGTCATCTCACAAAGGGAAGGTGGTCAAATGTGCACTTAGCGCTAATGTGTAATAAGCAAAGTTTTAGCAGTTGGATTTCTTTAGAAAGCATGTTTGAGCCCATGGATAAGTGGTTTTTTCATCGTTGTAACATGTGGTACAAACTAAAAACAGGTAATTTCCTTTAGAAATTTTATAATACCTTTTGAGTCAGATGTTTCTCCTCCACATGATGGTAAGTGATTTTTGGAAAGTTTTCCTTGAGGAAGAGAACAAGTTTAGTTCAAGTCATGGGAGGTAAAGGACTATTGAAGGTTATACCTCACCTTGTTGATCGTACCATGATCTGCTTAAATGACCTATTTTGCAATCAATTCTCTTATGATAATATTCAAGTTTCAACCAAAGGTTCAATTGTACGGTTTTTAGAGGAAACCATAAGGAAAAACTGTTCAAGATTTGTTTTGAGAAACCACTATAGCTCTTAGACCCTAATTGTTGAACACCAACTTTCTTTTTTCTGTTCATGTAGAAACATGTATTAAATGTAAGCATAATGCTATTTGTTTTGGGATGATAAAACTTGGAAATTACCTTGTACAAGTTCTCAAACCCATGTTTTCAAACACAATATCTCCCATTGATCTAGGCGCCATTGCTCTTGTGATCTTCTTTAATCCTTTCTTATGACCCCTTCTACTAGGCTCATCTACCTTAGCTTCCTTTTTTGCTCGGATTTTTCATTTCTTCCGAAAACACAATGTTTCCCATTTTTCATTCATTCTTCCCTCTTTATCCCTCTCTATCTTTCTTTTTCTCCGTCTCTATATCTTTCTCTATCATTATCTCTCTCAATCTCCCTTTCTCTCTCTCTCTCTCTATCTCTCTCTCTCTCTATCTCTCTCTCTCTCTTTCTCTCTCTCTCTCTCTCCATCTCTCTTTTTCATCTACCTTAGTGTCTCACTATTTATGTTTTTTCTCCACCCTCTCTTCCTTTCTTTAGCTAAACATTTCTCTTTCCCTATCTCTCTTCTCTATCCCTCTTTGTGTATCTTATAATCTCTTTCTCTCTCTCCCTCTCTCATTCTCCTTCTCTCTCTCTCTCTCTCTCTCTCTCTCTCTCTCTCTCTCTCTCTCTCTCTCTCTCTCTCTCTCTCTCTCTCTCTCTCTCTCTCTCTTACACACACACACACACACACAAAAAAATCTATTTATTGCTTAGTTCCCACCCTCCCTTATATCGTGACTTGCTCTTGGACCTTTTTTGTTTGTTCCGCCTTTTAAGCTGTTTTGTGATCTTTGATTTGTGTTGAATTTTCATCCTTGTGTGTTTTTCATTGTCTGTTGTTTACCCTTCACGAATCTGTTCTTTACGATCTTCAAGCATGGAGGTGTTTGAACCCCTTTCATGTTATTTTTTGTAAAAGCTCTTTCTAGTGAGTCAATTGTTTTAGTGTCGAAAAGTTTGTTATAAACTCCTAGTTGGTTAACTCCTCTCCATTGCCATGGGACTTCATAAGCTTGCGATTATTAATCCTCATAAAAATGAAGCAAAACTTGGTGTGGAAAGTTTTAGAAAAGTTATCTCTGTCTTCTTTTTGCTGATGTGAAGCTGAAAAGTGCAGAACAGTCATTGTACACACGTAAAGTTGATACATGGAAAAAATGCAAAAAACAAATCGGGCTCAAAACACAACAAAATGGGCCTTGGGTTTTTCCCTCGTCATATGGCTCCAAAGGATTTTTGATAGCATGATATTATTGAATACCATCTCTTTTTTAAGTTAGTAAACCATTTTTATTAAGTTTCTTTAGACCACCCTTTTTGATGCACTCTTACAGGTTACGGTCATTCTTGGGTATGAAAAGTATGTTTAAAATTGCGTTAGAAAATTTCTAACGTTGGTATAGAATCTTTTAGTGTTTTTCTTGTATTTGGTTTACGAGGGTATTAAGTTATATGTATGTAAAAGCATATGCCCACTTTTGTTGGAGGCTTTGGTGTACGAAATTGTGGATTTGATGGAAAAAAACGTACAATTGGTCTTGGTTAGGTCCATAATGTATCAATTTTGCTAAAAATAATAATGTTTTTCCTTTGTGTTGCATGGCCATTTTAGGATGAAATACAAAAAGACCATCGTCACAGATTTGTCCCTTGATTTGTTTGTGACTCCAATGAGAATATGTTTGGATGAGGTATTGTAGGTGATGAAAGACCTATTATTGCGGTAGTATGTGACATTTGAATTGTAATGGAAGCTTTTAGTACACTCATTTACCCACGGAAACGCTGGAACTGTATGTGTTCTGCATGCATTGGCCTAGAGACAGTGTAGTATGTACGAATTGGATTAAGGTGTTTTGGTATGTTCAATTCAATGGTTCGCACTATTAGTGAGTAATATCTTCTTGTGCTTCCGTGAAAGGATGATGCGAAGAAAAATCCTTCGGCAACCATTTGATCAGCGAAGGTGCAAGGAGTTTACAACGTACTATCGAGTGGCATTCGATTCCCATCGAAGGCAACATCCTGACGCGCTCCTCATTTCTGCTGATGCAAGCCGGAGGACTAGTGCCAATAGAGAGGTTATTAGGATCCTGTTTTGCTTCTTCAGAGTCGACGCGATTGAATTCGACTTGGATCTCAGTATGATGGTAGAAGTCTGATGCCAGAGTGAAACGTCTTTACACATGTCGATGATGTCCAAGGACCACGGTTTTGGGACCCCGATGTGGAATCCTAGTCGTATTGTTTCTTGGTACTATCGCTCCTTTTCCTTCCGCCGGACACTCTTGCCCGTTTATCCATCTTCGCAGTACATCTCAATCCGAGACCCTGGAACGACGGGTGCAGACCTTCAGATTCGCCTTGCTCGATCGCATTATTGTAATTCAAGAGTCCAATATCTTTCTTTCACGCGGTCAATGAACGTTTTCACCGCGTGGATTCAACGTCGGACACAAATTTTGAGGTAGAGAGCAGAAACATCTGACATGGGATCCCGACAATGTGTACTCGGTCGAAGCTTGAAAGAGTGTCGAAGCTATGTACAGAGGCTCATTGGCTCATCCAGACTGTTGCGTTCTCAGTTCTATCGGATAGTGCTGTTTCACCTGTTCCATCGTGGCCTGTTTCACTTGTCCAGAAACCTTATTACGAAAAGGAATGTTTGAGCTTTTTGCATGTCCGAGTCCGAATCATTTATTTGGAGCCCTATTCGGTCGCAGTATTCGGTCTTTTCCAGATGTTGCGCCTTTGTTCCGGCTTCTTCCATTGTAGTGCTCATGGAATCTTCCTGAAGTCCGGTGCCCCACAGCTTCTCGTGATTTCAGCGTGTATCGCATGTCCTTCGTACACGGGCCCAACCCATCCAGACAATTTATTGCGCCGGTGCATTCGACTCTGACGGAATCTCGCTTCGTTTTTTCCCGTTCAGTGAGCGGAGCCAGCAAGATTATCACTGGCCTCTAAACTTTGTCACGGAGGCTGGACAGCTATGGAAGACTGGCAATCTCCAGCAAACTTTGAACCCCCTCACTTGGTCAACTCGATCGTATCATCGATGACGAATCCGTCGCATCCAGTCGGTCGCCGATTTGTGTCGACTCAAATCGGCAAAAAACATGCAAGAACGGGAAAATCGGGTAGTGCAGTGCCAGTAGAGCCTACCGCAGACTAAATCTCGCAACAGTAGCAAGCAAACACCATTGTAGTTCTCACAAAACTAATGACGTACCAACCTCGAACTACAATGGTGTTTCATTTAGTGAGAACATGTGCTCCTAGCACACATATCAGCAACGTAAATTCGGACAGAATGTGGTGAAGGAAAAAAAAGTTCAACGGTCATAAGAATGAACCTATCTTTGAGCGCAACATCCAGAAATATCTTTACATGCGAATTATGTTAAGAACAATCTTATCAAGGCCCAAAAGAGCAATTAACACCTAGGATGCAACATAGTTGAGCTTCAAAATCCATTCACATAAGAAACGGGGAAAAAAAGGAAATTTCAAGGAAAAGAGAAGAAATAAAGTAAGAATTCAGAGAGCCAAAGGTATTACGATCACACATTTCAACTCATTTCAAAGCAAGCTTAATTGTAATGACTCGTGAAGTACTGAGGTATTCTTCTGGAAATTAGTAAGAGATGTTAGCATTTTTACAATGAAAGGTAAGGAATATAGAATAACATTTTAGGGTAATAATTTTTTTTCATGATGCTAAAGAAATCAATAAATATGTCTTGTAATCATGAATTGAGAAGGAAAAATCAGATAAACAAACATCTTGGTTGACGATACAAAGTACAAACTACATGTAAGTGTTATCCTCAACACAACCATGTACATAGATTAGAGATTTCTTAGCATCCGAAATGATAAAACATCTTCCTAGGCCATACATGCCATGAAAGATAAATTCTTTAAGCTACTTCCTTCAAAGGTATTGATGTCTCCCTCAATCCACTATGAAACACAAGTGTTGATCTTAGAAGGCCTCGTAATTTTAATTTTAACAGCATATTGATAAGAAATATAAATAAAAATATAGAAGAAAAGATAGTGGAAATAAAGAGAGAGCTAGAACTCTGAGTCTCCAACACACTAATGTTTTTGTGTCTTAAAGTTGCTTTTCAAAAGTGTGAAAGCTAAGACTTAACTTAGCTGTGGCTGAAAAAATTTTAACCAAGTTTAAAGAGTGGCTTCCTCATGCTTGATGGCACTAAGCTTCTCTGGGCATAGTGTGTATGAATATTCCTCATACCCCACGCATGTCAATGGAATATGCTCGCCAACTTTGAATGATTAAGGGTAAACCCAACTTATAGCATCTCCACACTAAGCAGGAAAGGGCATGGACAACTTCATTTGCAACCTTGTACACTCTTTCCATTTCAGGTCCTTGTAAAAAAACATATGGTGAAAATTGAGGAATATTTCTAGCTAAAAAACCAAATCCAAAGATATCATTTGTGTACAAATCCCCAAAATTAAGTACCAAATACAATTTTATGGAGGACTAAACAACTTCAACAGTCACACACTTAACAACCCCACATGAAGTGGTTAAAAGATGTTTTTTCAACATCCATGTCTTAAGATATCTAGGAACTTCCTGAAAAATCTGTTAGAACAGCATTGAAGAGATAGTTTTGCATTCAGATTTTACAGAGACATAGGTCAAGAAACAAGTTGAAATCGAATCCAAGAAAACGAAGTAAGACAATATTCTTTGGAGCATCAAGTACAAAACTTATAGACATTATAATGCTGGTATTTCTAAGCTTTTACGAGGTCCTCAAGAAGAAATAAAAGGGTTTGATCAAGTTTTTACCACACTAAAAAGGAAACATATTTTTATGATATTTGATGAAACGTTTCCTCAAGTCCAACATTTCCAAGAAATCCTTATTCCTCGTTGCCAGTGTCACATTGCTCGTTTCAAGATTTTTCAAATTGTTCAAGCTGTTGAAAAGTTGTTTATAAGCCTTAACTTATGTTTGGAATTGGTAAGACCAGAAAGAGATCTTTAACAGAAGTGTGAGACCGTATTTCCTTGCTTTAACTTATCTAGGTGCAATTTCAATTTATACAAAGACTTCATACATGCGTGGAAAAATGATAGCCTTTTTTAATCTTGTTAATGGATGATTCATGTATTCATCGTGTAGAAATTTAGTTTGTTGCCTAAGACACTGTTCATTCGGGGAATATTCTACTTACTTCTGGATGTGCTATTAGAACAAGTTTTTAATGAATTATAAACTTTATTGTTTTGAAAACATGAGATGGTGCAAATGATGGAGCAAAACTAATGTTTTAAATTTTGTTTTTGCGCCAACATTTACCATCACTTGGCTCACCCATGCCCTTCTAATGCCATTGAATGACCCTTATCTGTCCTTATGTTGACAATGTTTTTGTAACACAAACATGCATGCCCTAAGAGCTTAAACCAAACTAGAATGAGGGCATGTGTTTGAGCAAGCACGTTTTGCAAACACTGCTCATTATGCCTGTACGAGAAACACCTTCCTTCCTTTTAATGATTTTTCTTTTCTATTAATTTAACTCGTTCTTCTTTTATGAACCCAAAGATTTGTAAGCATTATTCCACATATGACCCTCAATCTCAAATTCTTAAAGAAGTAGCAAAAAACATCCTCAAAATTGAACAAAACGTTTTATTACATGCATGCAAAAAACGAGTCTATGTAATGAATTTAAAGTATCATTTCATTCTTTGAAAAAACTTCAAAATATTTGCATTAAAATTAATTGATTTATTTTAATACAAAATAAATTTTAAGAGTAATATGCCATTGCATACGATAATCAATACAGGCATGCATCATGATTGATTGATGATGCCTAATTTCTTGGTGAGTCTGAAGACTTCGTGCTTTACGGAATGATGTATGTACATCACAAACGTAACCATTACTCGTACATAGCTTGCAAGCCAAACCTTAATTTTACCTCGTTTTAAAATTATAATTAATATTGTGGTAACCTCATGTAGAGGTTTTCGACATCCATCTTGAATTTTCCAAATCAACCTTCTCGACTCTTTACGTCACAAGTATTCGAAGTTCATTCATCTCCACATGTTTGCTTTAATCATCAAAACATGAATGGTTCATGTACAATAAGAGCAGCTATGCTATGAAAAATCATGCTAAAGTAAGGTATCTTTGAACTTCAATATCATTGATTCAAGGCTGAGGACCATTAATTTGTATCACCGATTCATGTAAGAGTGGATATAGACAATACTCGGAATAAATGCGTGGAGTCATGATGTTAATCAAGTGTTTTCCAGTTCTTTCAAAAGTATCTCCATTTCTTACTAAATTTGATACAATTTTCTTCCATGTGCTCGTAGTTGAAAATTAGACAACAATAATTCGCTTCAAATTTTTATTTGCGTTAGTCAATGTATCCTCTCCCTTCATTCTTCCTCTCCAATTCATTTTTTAAGATTTCCCTTTTACATGTATTAGGAGGATCATAAAGCTTGCTTACAATATTGTAAGGTTTTGATGGCACTTTGGTTACTCTTTAACATTTACATCACGTTCTCATCCATTTTCTAGAATTTATTCCATAATAATGTAATAACATCAACTTCAAAGTATTACATATGCACATTAAAGGAGGTTATGGAAACAAATCAGCAAATTGTGCTGATACCAAAATTAATTAATGTGTTAAGTAATTGTTTTCAACTTGCATTGGGAAGGAAGCCTTTTGACAAAGTTGATTTGACTTATTCTGTGTAAAATTTTGCACATGAGGCTGCATATGTACAATACCTCATCTGTTTTGGTTTTTTTCGGCCACAAACTTTGCTTTTGTGGAGGACCGTGTATATTTTATTCTTTTTTTACTTTTCTAAGATCAAATTATTCCATGAAAAGGATACAAAACTGGTGGTGTTCTACCTCGGTCTTCTTTGATTTTTTTTTAAGCATCCTCACATCAATTCAGTTTTAGGTTGCTCAAGGCTCGAAAAAAAAGGTTTACATCACTTTTCTCGTAAAGGTAGTTGACATCATTATGGAGCTTCTCAAAATTAATTTCTACCCATGTTTTGTTTTTGTAAGCCACATTTTTAGTGATGAAGTGCATGTGAGATTTTACAGCTTTAAGCTTGCATTTGTAATCTTAGTGAACTTCAAGGTAAAAACTACTTCTCATCATTTTCACTCTTAGATAAGACCATTGTTGCTTTATTGAGAGCATAATAAATTGTGAAAAAACCTGATAAGAATTATTCTGGTAATGAACAAATGGTACGTGCGCTATTCTTAACATTCCATTCATTGCCACCTTGAAATGTTTTAACACCATCTATCATACATTTTTTATGAAGTTCATAAACGGGTAGATGATGTTGTATTTATTTTAATCTTAACTAAGTATAGTACAATAGTTTAACCTTGAACATGGAAAAAATGAATGATTATTTTTCCTTGTAAGAAATGATGAATTTAACCAACCATAGAAGGCATTTACGGTTTTCGAGTTGTGAATGAGGAGTTATCTTGAAACATTACTTACTCTTCATAAGCTTGTGTCATTTCCAATACCCATGTTCATAACCTTTTGGTTGTCTCAAAAACAAATTTATTTCAAACACCCTATGAAGTAATGTGTGTTCAAGTCGTGTGTAATAATTGCAAATCACTTTTAGTGTAAGGATGATGTTTGTTTGGTGCTAGTGAATGAGAATCACATGTTTGAAATAACATTGTGCCTCGAATGTGAGTGAAAAAATGTTGATGATGTTTCAAGTTGTTCATTGCCCTTTGTATTTTTTCTTTATTAAAAGGATTAATTACCACCTTTTGGGTTTGGAGCTACCTGGTATCCTTGTCAGATGCCATTTGTCTGTGCCAAGCTTTTCCTTCATCATTATCCTCTTGAGTTCAATATACTTTTGGCTTTTCTTGTTCAAAATTCCATGAGCATTTTTTTCTCAATGTTCTGTTCCTTTATTAGTGTGTACATGGTGTTGAGATAAGTAGTCGTGAAGCCAATAAGGACACTGGATCTACAATAATGGGGTATGTGTTGATACCTATCTATCCATTCGCCCATTGTTTTCCTGCTTCATCATTTGCTTTAGATGATATTTGAAGAACAAGTCATTGGATATTTCTCATGTCCCAAAGTTTTCCTTAAATATTTCCATCATTCCATTTTCCCACTATGATGTTGTTTGCTGTTTTTGGCCTCTTTGGCTATGTTTTAAGGGGTCACTTGGAAGGTACATTTTTGTGCTCATAATCTCTGACTTCACATGATGTGAATAATCAAGGATTATTAGTCTCAAATTTGTGTTTTGTCCACTTGTGACTAGTTGAAGGTGTTGTAGAAGGTCCTTAAGAAGTACAGTAATGCTCCTTTATACGTGTTTGAGTTTCTTTAAATGAATAGCATTTTGAATACCTTTGGGCCACTTTAGTTTCTCACCATACATCTCCTCATGATTAATGTTCATACTCTGTACATTTTGCTTTGTGTGTTAAGTTGGTATAATGTTTCATATGAAAAAATAATAATTCCATACGATAGCAATGTTCAAAGTTGTAACATGAGCTTTGGCACTATGCTAAGCCCTGAATCATTTTGTTTGAAGGAGAAACACATGTGGTGCATATGGGGGCACCCATTTTTCTTTTGTAAGGCCACTAATTGTTGTCATTTTTTGTACGTGAAAGTGAATTCTATCTATATGTAATTATGAATTATTCTGTTAGAATCTTGCAAGACGTTTGCATAGGGTATTACATGCTTGATTTTTTTCAAGATGAAAACATGAAGTAAGCACTCATGTATTTTTTCCTCATGTTTTAGCATAGAATTTCCTTTTTATCTTCACCTTCTATCTTCATTATCTTCAACCACTGATTGAAGTATGAAAAAACGTAATCCATGATGTATATTGTATAGATTCACACTAACTAGGAACCAAATATGACAAGATCTCCTGTTGTATGTTAGATATGGGCTGATCTTGTGAACGTAAACTGGGTATGGTTGTTTGTTGAAATGAAATGTAAAGAAAAGGGAAATGAAATGTCATGGTTGCAGAATAGTAATTTTCTCCTACCATGACCATGATGTGGCATTGCCACTATTTTCAATTATCTGTCGGTTGTCTATGACCATATTTCCATCCTGTTTAATCACACAATCTGGTTTCCTACATACCACAATGAATTGTTATTGATTTAGTACTGTTTTTTTCATTATGAGAGATTTATTATTTCTCATTGGTGTTCTTGTAGATCTCTTACATTTTTGCTGAGTTTAACTGATAACTTCAAAGTGATGATGTCACAGTATTTTTAAAACTGTTTTCAAGTTGTAATAAGATTCATCATGGTAACAATGCGATAGTGATTTTGTGAGATGGATGTTGTCATAAAAATTTTAATGTTATCATTAGTGACACAAGAGAAATTAATGTTGTCAATATTGCTTTCATGATGCCTTTATATTTATCTTGTCAAAGGGATATTGCTAGATTGATGATGCCATATTGGTTTCGTTAGAATGATTTTGTCTCAAGGATGTTGTGAGAGTGATTTTATCATGGTGATTTGGTCATGATGAGTTTTTTCGGAGATTACCTAAATCTTATTATAATGATGTTTGAATAGTGACGTTGTCGATGAATTGTGAACATAAGGTTGTTTACCTTTCAATGTTGACATAATGATGTTTTCATTCATGCTTTCATGAGGTTGTTATCATTGCTATGTTATGTGAGTAAAACTTAAAGTCTATAGATCTTTTCCAAATGTTTTCATTATGCTGATGTACTGACTTCTAAAGGGTGAGGTTTTCATGGTGAGATTATCATAGGCATAGTGGTGTTTTAATTGTCATGATTAAATACTAATGTTATCATAATGTGGCTGTTTCAAGTAACTTGTTGAGTGCTTTGCGAAACTTCACTCTCTAACCACAACTACCTTCTTGACTCCAAAGTGGAATTAGTCAAGTGTGCTTACATGAAGGTTTAAAAGTTGGAATTGGAGACTCATCAAAACAATTATTGTGTCAAGCCATTATCCTTGCAAATATTTTATGTGTTAGCTTTACCAATCATTTGCACACCCATAAGAAAGTGTGTAACTTACATTCACTCTTCTCAATTTAAGGTGTTATCCTTGATTTTTCATTCTATCATGGGCTACCATGTTGTGTTATTAAGGATGGTGAATTTCATGTGGTATTTGTAAATGATACTAAAATATTTCTATGGCTTTTTTTCAGAATACACTGCTACCAAGGACAAAGAACATTTTTACAAGGAAACATGATATGTAGTCTTCACTGAATGATTTTTGTTTGAATCTTCATTTTCCTTTGCTTAATCTTTACTGATCAGCCATCCATTTACAAAAACAAGCTAGAAATTATAATTCAGCAGATTTCTTTGCCAAATTGCATTGAGAAACTTAACAAAACGCTTTTCAACTTAAGCGTGCTTGCACCCATTCATGAACATTTTTCAACCCTCTCCTTTTCCATGCTCCTCCTTTACTTCACCTTGAATTCTAATTTTTCATCCTCCTTTCCCTCTTGCTTTCTCTTTCTTCGTCACTCGTCTAATTCACCACTTTTCCCTACATTTGTTTCCTTTCCCCATCACCTCATGTGTTCCCTAAACTGCACTCCTCCTTTCCCTAAAATCCCCTTTCAACATCACTTTTTTCCCCCTGCTCCCCTCAAGAATTCATCTTTCTCAACCCGATATCTACTCACTCTTCCTCTTCATTTCCGCTTTCTTGCCCTTCACCTTCCTGCATTTCACCCTACATTGTTTGAACTTTCCCGTTTCCCTTCTTCTCAAACTTTTGTTATCCCCTAAGACTTTCCTTCCAAATCCTGCTCATGTAATACCCCTCTGCTTACCTTTCCTCCTTATCAGTTGTTGCCCTCTCACCATCCATTTGAAAAACAATTACTTATCACTCCCATCCCTTGAATTATTCCCTCATTTGTTTGAAAATCCCCTCCTTGTCCTGTCCTTAAAGATATGCCCGTCTCCTCTCTTACTTCTCCTACACAATTTAACCCCTCCCTTTTTACTTCATTCCTGTAAGCTTATCTCCCCTACTTATCAATCGCCTCCCTCATCCCTTTCATTGCATAATTTTCCACTCTTAAAACTCGAATTGTAGGAGGATGGCCTTGATGAAAACTCATCAATCAATTGTTACAACTCATCATGCTTGGGTATGCAAAATGTATTTTTCCTTAGATGAGGTAGGTGAGCCACAATGTCTAATGTGGAAAGTTTCTATTATCCATTTCAAATTCAACCCAAAGAAGTTTGTTTTTGGGGTTGTTAGAATCTTAGGAATGTTTTAAAGGCCATAAATAAGAGTGTTTCATTTGCACTAGAATTGGGATTCCAATTGCCCACTGTTACATTTGTTTTTACACTTCCCCATGATAGCTTGAGTTTGGCATGATGTACTTTCACCCACATATAGGCTTATATTCTAAGAAATAGATGCTTCATTTATGAAGGGTACAAGGGTTAAAGAATTTATACCAAGTATATGGGGAGGACAGTTTCACCATGTTAAGAAACACTCTGACAAACACATCTAGCTTGGCCTTAAGATCTTATAGCCTGAAGTTAGATTCTTTATGGTTTTTTTGCGACCAATGATTTGCTTTAAGAGTGGTCCATGTTTTAGTGTGGATATTTTTCTGTTTTCTTCTTTTCCAATTTTGTTAAACTCAAAATGTTTTCTCAATGGCATGATGAGTTAAAGTTCTGGTTTTGGTTTTCTATTCCTATTTTGAATATTAATTTTTGGTTTCTGAAAGCCATCTAATAGTTTGGTTCTGTTCTCTGTTTTTCACTCGTAATCTAGGTTTTCTTTCACAAAAAAACAACAAAAAATCGAGGATTAGTTCACTCTAACCAATTAGAAAATTTGATTTTCATTCAAAAGAAGAAATCAAAAGTGTCTATTTTCATTTAACAGTCTCGTTAATATTCGGATATTGTTCATTGTAGCTGAGTCAAACTTCATTGAGGGTGAATAAAAAAAAATGATCATTTTGTGGCAAATAAATTGATTTTGAAGTGTCATGATCACTTGTAGGGAAGTTTGAGTTTGTAGGGAAAATTGAGTTTGTAGGGAACCTCTTGTATTTTATAGCACCACCATTTTGCTCCATAGAATGGCTCTTCTAGGAAAACAAGAAATTTTAAGGACAATTTCTTTTCAAATTCAAGATCGCATGTGTATCATGCGCAAGGTTTGGGGATTTTACTTTGGAGTAACAAGTGACGCAAAAGGTCATGTGCCACATCTCATTCATGTTAGTGCACAAGCAGCCTCTAGAATGATGTTTTAACATGTACCTTATGATTAATGAACACTTTAAGTTTTACCGCTTTGAGATCTCTACTGAGATGAAGGCATCTTTCTTTGAATATGAAAATGAAACTTGCTTTTTGTAGATGAACAAAACTATAGATTTCTGTCTCAGAAAAATGGCACCATGAATACAAAAGAATTGTTTTTGCACAATGATGGATTAATGTCCAAGTCTAGATCAAATGATAAATCTTGATTTCCAAATCATTTATGGTTTTGAGATTTCAAGTGTCCACATAAGTGTTTTCATTTCATAAGATGGATTACAACTTTCATGATGGCATTTATGTCTAGTTAGAGACTTGAGCTTGTCTATTCATGCTTCTTTACGATGTTTTTTTGTAATGTATGCATGTTTTGTTTTTGGAACACGTGTATCCACTTCTCCATTTGATAGAAATCATTTTTTTCTTGTGGTCAAAGGTCTGGATATGTGTTAAATTGTGCATTCATCTCCACCTCTGGGGAATGACTGACGTTGGACATTTCATAAAGGTAGATGGCAATGAGACTATACATCTTAAGATTCCACTTACATTTTGTTTTCATTAGAGGTTAAATGAGATACTCAAGAATTAAAGAATTCCTGAATAATCTTAAGGAGCAAGTATCTGTGAGGGTAACTAGGTTTTTGCAAAGTGATGTGGTCGAAAGATTGTTGAAAACGTTTAGGAGACTCTTTAACCAATTTGGATTCTAACTATGTTAACGTACGGTGTATGAGAACAAATTACTTCAAAATGTTTCCAACATCAATTTTTTTATGGTACTATTTTTTTCATTTAATTTCAATGAAAAAGAGAATGTTACAACTCATACAAACCATGTGAATTCATGATAGTCTATTTATTCACCTTGGCTCAACATGGAAAAAAAATGACTAACCTTGGATTGTTTCTCCAAGCATGTTATGAAATGTTTTGCAAGTGAGACGATTTTTCATTGTGAATGATTTCGTAATTTTATGATATTTGAAGTGTTCCGAATATACTAAAATGAATTAATCACATCAATTGAATATTTTTTGAATTGTTAAGCATGAATTGAAATTCATTCCAAAACAATATCATTTCTTGCAGAAAAGAAGCAATTGAAGGCAAGCGTTGAATGCATCAATGTGCAAGTTCCATTGATTATTACTAAAATTTTGAGGAAGCTTTCATAACTCGTGAAAGGTTCCATTGCCCAAGATGACGATGTCCGAGATATCTAAATGTATGAGATGTAAAAGTTTTATAACATGTTGGAAGTTATGTTTTTTCTTACATTCATGAGGGTGGTGTTTCTTTCTATCTTGTGAAAACAAACTCACTGCTTTTTATTTTTATCCAGTTTTGTTGGTTGATCTTTGATAAAATGCATTTTTAAGAAACTTTTTTCCTGTTAAGAGGGACCAAAAAATCACCTCCTTGAGTTTAGGGAGCCCAGGTTAAAATCTTTGCCTTCACAACATGTACGGAAACCTTAGAGACCTTTTGAGGCCATGAATCTTTTGATTTGTACAAAACGATGGTTGGTTGACCAAATGGAACATCCCTCTACAACTTCTTCGTAACATTTTAGCTTCACTGACCCTTTTTCTTGGAGGTGAATACTAAGTTAGTTTGGGTTGTTACATGAACACCAAGGTGGTTATACATTAAACTACAACCTCCTAGGTAAGAACCTCTAGGAATTCCCTTGCTTGACTATTAGAAGGGTTTGAGATAGGTTGAAATCCCATGCATTAAGAAATCATACTATGCCATTTAATTCCTTTTTGTGCCTCCAGAGTCTAATTCGAGAACCCTAAGCCTATGACACTCCAGTGCCCTTCGACAAACCTCGCAAAAAATCCTTTCTCTTGTCAGTGCAAGATAGTTCATCTGTAAGCAGGCCATTCTTATGATGGGTTTCAGTACTTTACTTCAAGGCATTTAATTCTATTGCCCGTATGACTTACAAGTATGTTCTTGTGAAAACATAGAAGTATTCTTGTGCTTCTCCATCTGATTTAGAAATGTGTACATATGTTTGAGATTCAAACATCAAAGCCTTGCCATACTGATATTTGTAGAAATATACTTATCGAATTTGCAGAAATCTAAACATTGTATCACACAAAAGATCAACCTTTAAATTTAAAAAATACTCCAACTCATGTGCAACATCATGGAAGGAAAGGCCGTAGAAATTCTCATGCTAGAATTGAAAACTTTCAACATTTTGAAGGACAAGTTTTTCTTATCAGCTTACCTTTGTAAATGTACAGAATATTGTACAAACATCTTTACTCCAATCCTTTTTTTCATATTGGGTTATGAATGTTTTCTTTGTTCACGGCTAAGCTGAGAATGTTTTGAAAATAATCCACATGACGGATACATGGAGTGGTATCATCCACTTTTTATTACATAATGCCATCTAACAAAGCTTAATATGTGGGAGATCCGCTCACATGAGTTGAGAAGATTATTAAAAGTGTGAATCATTGGTAGGTAGCAAATCCAAAACAAGATTTGGATTTTCCATGGACGCAATGACCACTTACAACAATACTTGATGGTAAACTGGCAAAAGCATTTGGAACAACAGTTTTTGCGTTGGAAGAAATGCACACTATTGCCACGTTTCAAAGTCAACCAAGGAATGAAGTTGCAATACCTGTAATTTGTATTTGAATAGAATGAAAACTGTTCTTTATGTTCAAAACAAACCAGCTAAAAAAGCTATAAATATAATGGAAGATTTAGAACAAAAGAGTTCGAAACCATTTGTTTGTGAAGGGAAACTGTTATGCCACATGAAAATGATTGAAGAGAACTAGGTGAAACTATTTCTATGACAACATCAATTATGACATCAACTGAGGAATCCAAAAAGATTTTAGCATTTTGCATGATTATCGTAGACAATGTTGCAAGATTCTACACATTTCTAGTTGATGAATAAAGAAAGAAAGAGCATAGAGCTCTTTATGCATCATATCCATCATCTCTTGTGTAAAGGTGAAGAGCTAGACAAGGAAAAGGTGATGATTCCCATATTTTGACTTCAATAGTCCACTCATCATTAGTAAGAATTGAAGCAAATGAAGATATTCTCATCTTTGTGTTGATGTAGCATGCATCACCACAAAATAGTTTTTAATTTCAATTACAAGACTAGTGATAGTGCAACCATTTAAGGGATGAAGTGTAACTCAACAGCTCGCCCATTGATATGGTAAGGAAAGTTTTTAGGCAACACAACAGACATTTAAATTCATTATTATAACTTGTCAAGACAGTGATACAATAGTTTTGATGCCATGGTGAAGGTCCCTAACACTCCATCTCTTCCCGTGACCAATATTGTTAGCCACTTCTTAAAGAGGAAGCAACGTTTTGGAAAAATGAGGGCTTTTTGAAAATGAATATCACAAAGTTTGAGAGGTCTTGATTTTATTTTCAAATCTGACATAATTTAATGAAACAAGCTAGTAATTCAGCATTTCCTTTGAGTTCTTGGTCAAATCTTGTATTCTTAGTAAGTGTCAACGGTTTTCTCTCTTTGGAAGAGTTAGGGGCAATAATAATTCATGATGAAGACTAAGGAAACTCGAATGCTTCAAGTATATAAAGTTGCATTTCTGATATTGACCTTACCCTTGTTTCTCGGACTCAAACAATGATATCCATTTTTAATACTTGAACTTTGTCACAAAAAAATTCAAGTTTACGTATTGTTGTTCTAGTAAAAAATTGATGCGCAAGGAACGCCGACAATTTTGCACTTTGTTTAACTCTTGCTGTCACTCTCAACCTCTTACCCCCTATTTCTTGTCCTCACTCCCTTTCTTGCAAGGAGGACAAGAGAGAGCAATGACACCAAGCCATGAAGCCTTTCCTATAAGGCCCTTACGACCCCTCAACTGCCAATTGGGCTGAGATTATGAATTGAAGGGCGGCTTTTCGATCGTTGAGACACTAGCAAACAGCTAGTGGATGGCTCTAAATTTCTCCGTTTTCGGCAAGCCCTCATGGACATACAGGGGTGGTGCACAAACACCCCTCACTTTTGAAAGGAGGAAGGGTGGAAGTGGCCCTCTCACTACTGTCCTACCTATTTAGAATTAACCATCTCAATTCCTGAACAACAAGAAGGATTCTCAGATAGTGAGTCATCATTATTGTGAAAGATAATTAATGATTTTATATCACCAACCAAACATGACCAAGTGAATTGCACTTTCTTCTTAGTTATGACTTTTTGGTTAGCACCTTATGCAGCATCTGCCTTTTTTGGGCTAAGCACCCACGCCAAAACCATGTTGGGCATCTCCAACTTGCCATGGTTCAAGTCCTTGAATGTCTCTCCATGAGAATTTTGTTAACACTTCCTTTCGGTTTAGGTGGTACCCCTTGACAAAATTTGATATATGCAAGTTGGTTGTTTTCTCCAACACTTCTTGACCAACCTTTTGGGGAAACTAAGATTCAGTTTCGTATGAGTTATACTCAGGTCGAGAGACGGCTTAAGGAACGAGGTATACACTGACACCCTCAGACTGGAGTGTACACTCTCATTGCTCATTAATTGCCATTGATAGCAAGGACTGCCGGTGGTGGTGAAACAATTCCCTCTACGGTGTATGGAGTCAGCAGGCTCATATGTTACACGTCATGTGTTTTGATGTTAGGTTGAAGCAACAATCAGTATGAAAATGGCGTGGTGTAACAAACAATGGGAAACAACCAAATCAAAATGGGTAAATGTTTTTGCACCCTTGCCAACTTGAGGCAAAGATTCTTAATGTTGAGAAGCACTTTGTCACCAATGTCAAACGAGGCCTCACACCAAGTTTTGTTGGCTTATGCCTTCTAAAGTTGCAATGTAGCTTGAAGGTGATCCTTTGCCTCCAATTTGCAGTTTATGGTGATGAAAAATGCTTGAGGAGAAGGAAACTATCTTCCTATACTCCCCCTCTTCACCATTGAAGAGGGCACAACTCTATGGGGACCACTGATCAACAGAAACGGAGTGAAATTTGTACACTCGTTCACCACATTGTTCACCGCAAAGTACTAATAATGAATAATGTGTGTAATCGTTTTTGATTGAATGAATTTCAATACTTCATCGGGCCATGAGTTGTGTCCAAGTATCACCATGAAGTACATGGTGATACACTCCCATTGAGTCCTAGTATAGGAAGCTTTTAGAGGAGTCTAGTAGGCTTTTTTTTACAAGCCTTGTTTTGAAGACATAGTTTGCTTGTCATGAAATACTTATATACATTAACATTCCATCTTGGCCACTAATAGTTGTCCAAGAGTGCTTGTTAGTTCCTTTAGGGTCCCACATGACTTCGGACTTGCGGTTCGTGGAGTAAGGAGATGAATTTGGCTTGAAGGTCGCCTTATTGTGGCATAACAACTTGTTCTTCATCAAAAAAGATTGTTGCATCCTCCACCAGTTTTTTTTCATGACTGGATTTGTGATTCTTGAGACCAATAATCTATACACGATCCCATCCAAGTTGCATTCACAAAACTGTTGTAGTAGGTAGTCTCATAAATTGGTAAAACAAAGGTGCAAGGCGGTCTAGTTTTTACACTATATCTACTTCAATGTTTGTAAAACACATACTAACCTCGTTTTTCTCTTTAACTCACACAGGTTATTGGCTCAAAAGATTGCCTGAGCCAATTAGTTCTGGTTGATGTTCCCACGTGAACCAGGATTTTCTCAAGTATTTGGTCTAACATTCCTACTGTCTTGATAAACTTGGTTGTGTTAGGAAAAACACAAATGGATTGTGCTTATTCACCACCATCACATCTCTTTTGCACCCTTGAGAAAGCAACGCCACATATTGGATTTGTGTAGCACTGAAAAAGGCTTTTGATCTTGAGCTATATTCTTTGTTTCAACATGGATGAGCGTATACCTTACGTGCACAAGTTATCAAAGTCTGAGGTCAGATTGAAGTCTTACAACGGATGCATCACATGTCACCTCCCATGCTTGCGATGCGTTGAGAAGATCTCACACAAGTGTTGTGGATAGAAGATGTTTGACTTTGAGCAAGGTAGTTTTACAGGAAAAAGTCGCATCCTAATGAATGTGTTTTTGTGTTATCCCTATCAGTTGCACTATGAGAACAAAATTTCATTACATAAATTGTGAAGAATGTTTTGCAATATTTATTCAAAAAAAGATCATATTTGCTAACATTCTGTAAGTCGGGCCACTGTACAATGACTTGGACCTTTAGTGGGTCAAGATGGATATCATCCTTGCTGACTCTATGTCCGAGGTATTTGAGCTCATCTCATGCAAACTTGCACTTGCTCACTTATGGATATCAATTCAGTTCCCAAACGATCAAGAGTACCTTGTGAATACCATGTATCTACATGTCCATTTTTTTGTAGAGAAATGTCCTTGAAGGAGAGAAAGACGAACTCAAGGAGTTCCTTGGAAAATGTTTGTTTCATTTCTCCTGTGTAAGTTGTTTGAGCATTTGTCAGCTTTAAGTAAAGAATTCTATAACTAACAAAGTCCCATGGTGGATTGAAACATAGTTTTGGTAGCATCATCTACCATAATGCAAGTTTTATGGCACCTTAGAGACTTATCCAAGTTGAAGAGGAGTTTTGATTCTTGAATTGGTCAAATAGGTCTTCAATCCACAATGAGGGGAATTGGTGTCTCACTTTCACCTTATAATATGCCTGATAGTCCATGCACATTTGAAAACAACCATCCTCTTTTCACTACAAGGATCGGAGCACCATGTAGTTAGCCTCTTGGCTCAATCGATCTGTCTCAAAGTTACTCTTTGATTTGTTTATTTGGCTTGTTTACTCTCTGCCAAGCTCAAACGATACATTGGATTGAATGGAGGGGTCACCTTTGTCTACAATTTTGTGTCCCATGTGTCCTTCTAGTAGAAGCCTTTTTGGTGGGGCTTGGAATGCTCCAAGAACTCTGACAATAGATTTTTGATCACTAGTGGTGTTTCTTCATTCATGTTCTCCTCCATTTTCGTAGGTGATCCAAGAAGTATCATCCACCTTGTTGAGTACGTCTCTTGACCTACATTGCAGACACCGCTACCATTAACCTTAAGTTGGGTTGGTGACAGTTGCATACTTGAAATGAGCGCAAAGTGATGATTTCCCTTTTGGAGGAACAAACAAAATGACTCAAATCACATACAAGCCTTGTGCTTGTGGAACTAGGGATCGCTCAATGCCTTGTTACATGAGTCTAGAAGTTCGAGTATAATCAACTCGACACTCGGTGTCAAGACACTCAACACTCGAAACATTCCAAGTAGCAATGACATGTTCCGTACGGTTGTCACAGACCAAAATTGCACATTTGAGGGGTTTAATGTCAAGCTAAAGTGTCCTTGAAAGCTAAGGCTATCTACGGAGTCATATTCTCCAATTGTAGTTTGTACATTCACGGGAGGATTAGCCTGGTGTCCTTTGCACTATATTGTAATGTTGCCTTCATTTTTATGAGTGAACAAGATTGATGATAGCAAGTCAAGTACTTGATAAAAAAATCTATACGAAAAAATTAGCTCCTATGATTCAACTCCTTTAGTCCACATCTTTTTGGTACATTCAAATTTGGGTAGCACCTTGGAGCCTTTAAGTTTGAGTGGGTCAAAATCATTGACCAAAGGTACAACAACTGTTATTCAACTCATCACTTGAAAGGTGTTTCTTTCAATCGCTAAATCACACAACTCTCTCATAGTGGTTTGTGTCACCACCACTTATCATGTCTTATCACACCTCTTATTAGAAGATGCATGGTTTAGTGGGCAATAACAGCCAGGAAGTAAAGAATGAGGTTCATTTAGGGTGAACAAAACAATAGAAAAATTTGAACTCGTCAAGTAACAAGGTTTTCAAAACATCCTTGTCTAAAGAAAAAACAAACAATTTTGATCTAGTTTAACCCCTTGGTGGTCCCCACAAATGTCACTCAAGGGTGGGGAAAACCAAACCCACGATCTTGTATGATACCACAACGAGGCCCACCGGTGTGATTGCAGCCATATACTAAGCCCTACCAGCGTTCTCCTATTACACCATTCGTATTAGGTGATGGTGCTCTAAGTAATGTTGTTGCTTACTGTCCACCAACAGTAGCCTCAAGGCATTGAGCTTTAAAGTGACTACGCAACATACAATTGTGGTAGAGTTTCTCGTAGTATAAGTTATTGCATTTCTCATGCTCTGTGTGCACTTTGTCCATGTTGTAGCTATGCTTTGGTGTGGATCCCACCAGTCTTCTTGATTAGAGGGTTTGGGGGATGCTTATCCTTGGCTTCACCCTATTGCTTGCTTGTCCCTCTAGACTCCAAAACCTCCTTAAGCATGTTCCTACCTTATTGTGAACATGCGTTTGGCCGTGCATCTGAATAGTGGTTTTGGTTTTCCAAATACAATTCACTCTTGTAGTTGAGAAACACCCTCCAAGTTGTCCAAGCCTGGCTGGTTGCCATTGTGGTTATCTTGTCCTTTAGATTCTTGTCGGCAAGACCATCACGCAAGCATTCTTGTAAGATAAACTTCATGTACTTGAAGATCAAGGTCCCATTACCCTCAGTTAAGCTTTTAGATTTCTTGAAAAGTACGCCTAAGAGGCTTAAGTATGCTTTGAGCGAGTTAACCAACTACCTAAAGTCCTTCATCTTGTCAAAACGCACTGTGCCTTTTCATGTTAGGTAAGATATTTATGATTGATCACACAAAAGGCCTCCCATAGCATTGATTGCCACTTGAAGGTTGGTTGTTGCGCACCCCACTCCTTGACCACATGTTTCAAGAACTCGTCTTCAAGCTGCATCATGGCATGGTCGACCCACTCACTAAGTGGAGCCTTGTGGACATGTAGAACATATCGTCTTATTTAGCATCACGCCTTTCTTGTATATATGCATGTTTTAGAGGAGTGATTTATTCATGAACGACCCCAAAGTCTTTGAGATAGGCAGGTTTTGATACCCACTTGTGGTGTCATGAGCACCTACAGCGCACTACGATTACTGCTACATCCGCAATTCAGTTACGTTCTATATCACCTTGTTGAGTTTGTTGCATTGATGGCTTGCCTCATGAGCAACTAGGTGTTGCTACTGGCAATCACGGTCAACAATAGTGATTTTGTGCTTGACATGGGCAAGTAGGTTGGCAAATGTCATCTTCAGCAATGATTTCATCACAGCAACATTAATACCCTTCAAGGCCTTGCATTGTTCGTGCATCTTTACCCACTACAAGAGGGTGCGGTTTGTGTAAGTGCCTTCGATGAGTCCAACATTTTTAGAGGAAAGTGATCTTAGCGATAATGCTTGAGTGGCCGATAGTCTCCCCCAACGCGTCCACATCTTTTGAAGAGGGTTTAGCCCTTGTTCCTTTGGTTGGTGCCACACCGCCATCGTTGGTGGTGATCTTGAGTTGGCCTTTAGCATAAACAACAAAGTCACCAAAAGTTAAGGGATTGTTGCAAATGGCCCATTTGGGGACATAATCTAGCTTGCTCTTGCGAGAACCGCGTGCTTGTATGCATCCATCGCCTTTGCCGTTGTCCTTAGTGTTGTTGTTATTGGCATCTTTAAGCAATGCAGCAAGTATCTTGCCCTTCATGAGCAATCAACTCGATTTTGCAACAAAAATATGCTGATGATTGCAATCCTTGTCGTCTTTGCCATTGTTATCACTGTGTTGTTTTCTTTATTTCTATGTACAGGTTGTCCAAGTCAAGCTTGTCGCCTGTCGTGTAATATTCACCCATGTACACGTAGACATGCTTGTTGAGCACCATTTGGCTAAGCACGCTTCATATTGTTGCCAAGGCTATTTTTGTTTGCCTTTGGCGATATTGTTGCCTTTGGTTTGGTTATTGTGCTCCTCGTGGTTGCTCCCAAGACTTGGAGTCTGCTAAGGGTGTGTGGTTAAGCTATCACCACCTTGTTCTTATTGGTTTTGGACATTTTGTTGCTTGCCATTTTGTCACTTGTGCAACGAGCATGGAAAGACCATTCTAGGGGTCACATTATGTCCTTAAGGAGTTTTTGCCTTCCAAAGTCACCTTGCACTTAGAATAAATGAGGCAATCATACAAATTTTCACTATCATTCTAGGCCACCATTTTCAGGGAATGATGTGGTGAAAAATACGTTTTTTAATGCTGCCTAGACTGTTACAATATGATGGAATTAAGAGAAACATCTAAGACAAGACTCATGACACTAAGCAATGTAAGGAAACCTAGAAGAACAAAGCAAGTGCAAGGTAAAGAAGCTAGAAAGGCTTAAGCAATGCTATAAATGCTGATGAGGAGGGGGGTCAAATCAATTCAAACATTTGCATCCCTATATGCTCCCTCCTTCCGAATCCTATCTTTTTGTTTGTCTTCATGTCTCTGGTCTTCTTTCAACCCTTATTACATCTTCTTTGTGGGCCTTGCACTCCTTTGGAGGCGCCTTCCTTGTGCTTAATGACAATTTGGTGGCTTCCAAACCTTCTAAAAAAACTGCCTTCCTCATTTTTTCTCTCTAAAGTCATGAGAGTCTTTGGTATTAGGCTAGGGGCCTGAATCAATTTTTGATTAAGGATGAGGATAGGGAGCCTTGAGAAACGGGAAGAAGTTGGTGGTTTTGGGGTGTGCACTCCTTAAGCCATCCCATTGAAATCAGCCTTTCCAACTAAGATGAATATGAGACTGAAAGCAAGATGCTCCGAGAAATTGAGCTCTTCTCTTGCTTCCTAATGCACTTTAAGATGCTTCAAATATTGAAATGTCAATATTGTACTCCTTACTTAAGTTTTTATTTGTTTTTGTAGCTTCTAGTGGCGTTTTACATACGAGGTCGCCATAGTTTCCATCACATCGTTCGTTGCAAGTGTTTTCGTCCTCTGAGAACCAGTGTAACAAGCTGATACTTGTACTCCCAATTTAAGGTCATTTTTGGAGTTTGTACGATTGCGATGTTAGTCTACATGAGAGATTTCCCCCCATTACATGACGGATGGGAACTTTTCATGAATTTGTGAGAGCAAGGAGACTCAAATGCTTCGAGACGTCAATAGTCTTTTCTCTATTTTGGACCTTATCCCTGGTTTTGGGACCTTATTTAGGGTTGTCTTACTTCAAACCAGTCATTCTGAAAAAGTGTTACGTCTTCAAACCTTCAAGTTTATGTATCAAAGCTATTGCACAGAATTGATGCTTATAAGGCATGCTCTTGATTTAATGCTACGTTTGTTGCGCGCCATCCCTCCCTCACTGGCCCTATCTCTTTACCTCTCTTGCATGCTTTGGAGGAGGTTGAACAAGGGTGAGGGAAGAAGGCTACAAGGCCTTGCCCTGGAGGTTCTCGCAACTTCTTTGCTACTTATCGTGCCGAGGCCACAATCGCTGGTTAACAATTGTTCGGTAGGTGGGCTGCTGGATAGTTGGCTGGCCACCAACTCTCCATCCCGCTAATAGCCATATTGTCATTGACCATTGAAATGCTGGGTATTGGCCTGTATTTGTTAAACAAAGGGTTGTTGCACAAGCACCCCTTGTTGCAGGGAGGAAGGAGGGCTCAACCGGCCGTTCCGTTACATTAAAGAAACAATTTGTATGCTCAACAAGAAGACCTTACACTATCATCTAATGGCAAGGAGTTTATATGAGGTTTTTGTAGTTGAAGAGAAAATCCTCAATACGATACCTAATTAATTGTTTTCTCTCAAGCTACCCTTGTCATCGAAGCCGTGCCCAATTTTGTGTGCTTTATCTTGGAGACCCTTAACGTATGGTGGCATCAACTTTCTTGATCCAACAACCATCACAATGCTCGTTGCAAGATTTTCTTTGTAGAATGAAGCAAACATATGACTTCTTCCTTATCTCAAGGCCTAATGCATTGTAGGAATATCCATTGGTGAGAAGTTATAAGAAGGCCATAGCATAGTTCCACCCATTTGCATAACTTCAGTTGAGAAATCCAAATTTTCCCTTCTTTCGAGCAACTTCATCAATGCTGATTTGATATCTTAAGGAAGGGGTGGGGAAAACATCTTCCCACTTGGAACACACTCAAAAGCAAGACTATAGTTGTTGTACTTATCAATTCCATGTTTTGAAAAAAAACTGATCGTGGATGTATATATCTTGATGGTGTTTCTTCACATGTTATGTGTGTCTTAGAGCTCACGAAGGATTTTCATTGATATCAGCATCATGCAAAAAAAAACTCCACAACAATTTATTTGGTCTTCCATTAGAGGATTCGGATCGTTCCATCTTGAGAGGTATTGAGTAAGAACATCTTTTATGTGAGAATTGCGGACCTTGTACATAGGAGTTTTGTTTTTAGATGATTCCAACACAAATTTTTCCACTGTGCACAAAGTTTTTGAAATGAGAGAAGGCCACCCTTGTTTTTATTTTATCTTACATGCCATAGGTTTTGGCTTTGTTTTTACTTAGAGGTGAATAGGAACGTTAACGTCCATCATAGAAAGAATTTGAAGAACTATCATAACATGGTCTCAAGATTTTGGCACCATTATGGCTTTATCTTTATCAATTTGGCCATCCATGTTATTTCCCTGAAATATGACACCTTTTTCCAACAAAAAAATCATTGCCAATAGGAAAACGTGCGTGAATTTCCCGTGTATGAGTGCACCTAATGTGATGGTTGTGCGGTTAATTGGAATATCAGCCAAAGATTGAAAATCTCAATCACATACTTGTTTACAGGTGAGGTAGTTGGTAAGTAGAGTCTGAAAAGGTCAACAAGCGGTTATTGATTGTCCTCAACCCCATCTTGTCTTTTTTGTATAAACTTTGAACCTCATAACTTGTGTAAGTTGTGTTAGGATTGTAGTATTCGTAGATACACAAGGAGGGGGAAATGATGGGAAGTGAATCTAATCTCTGTTGTCATATCTATGACCTTTGAAGTAGAAATGAAAACTGTGGAGAAAGTTGGATCTCATCTCATATCCCATGTTTTTGGTGTATCTCATCTTTGCATCCTTCTTGTTCAAACATAGCATACACCAATTATATATCCACCATTCCATAAGAACAATAATTTCACCAAAGCAACTAGATAATGTGCCTTCAAGTTAAAGATCTTCCATGAATGGCAACAATGACCTTCCTCTACACCTGGTATCATCCATGAACGGGAGGTTTTGCATTTACTTAGTTTTAGTGGTGAGGTTTGGCTAAAGTGTATCTTTTGTTGCAATGTATCCTTCTTTGAGGGACCAGTAACTCAACTTTTCAAATGGAGGGGTGAGAGGTTGAAATGCTTTCCTTATTAAAATCCAAGGTTCATTTAGAGGCCCTTTAAGGCTATGAACCTTCAGCCTCTTTCTCAACTATGTTTTCTAACGCACTACCACAACCTTCTAGAAAATTTTGGTAACATTTTCAGCTTCTAGTGATGTTGTACCTTTGAGGGGAATCTCTAGCCAGCCTTGGTGGTTCTGGATGTTTGTTGAATCTTTATGGCAAGAACCTTGAAGGAGAACCTTCAAGAACAAGTTAGAGGAGTTTAGATCACTCAAACTGTCATGGCCTAAAAAATGAGCTTATTCTCTAAATTCATTGAAATACCTCCTTATTCTACCTTTGAACTCCTAAGCCTCTAATAATACAAGCATGTGCCTTAGGAAACACTTCTTACAAAGATCTTAGCCTTATCCACCACAAGTTAATGGATTTACAAGTAGTTTACTTCACGTTTGGGTTTCTAAAGCATCCTTAGTGGTTGCCCTGTGGTTCCACATGTCTAAGCTTGTATGTACATATGTGTAGTGAATTTAGGGAATGTTTAATGTACGATTTCATGTGATGTAAAGATATATAAAAATGTTTTGTATTCTTTTGTATTGACCTTGCCTCTCTCATTTCATGAGAAGATAAGACATTTGCGTTTTGGAAATCCTAAAAAATTCTTAAGGAAAATCGTAAACAAGAAGCCAAGAACTATGTTGTGGTTTTTTATTATGAAATCATTACAAAAATACAGTAATTTGTGATTAAATGGAGAAATAAACCGGATGTATGATGATATGGACAACCTTTCTGATACATTTCAGCTTTTTAGTATGAAGAAAGAGACAGTCTTCTTGATTACGTCAGGAAGGTTTTGTAACAAAGTTTCATGGAAGTGTTAACCCCTTTAAGTGTCTTTTAACCTTTAAGAGGTTCACGTATCATATAAAAAGGCTTCCATGTAAATTTTGTTCGTACCATGTACTTGAGAGTACCATGTAATGAAGTTTTGACGAAGATACTCAATATCGAACTTAAGTTGATGAGACAATTTTTATGATTGTAGGTTTGCAACAAAATTGGTTCATGTACCCATAAGATTTGCTTTTGAGGATGAAACACTCTTACTTTAACTTCATTTTCTCTAAAAAAATTGACCACCCTTTAGGAGATACTCCCTTCTCTTTAATTCTAAATCTCTTTTCTTGTTTTTGAATGTTTTAAGCTTTCTTGAGAAGGTAACGTTCTTCAGATTTGAAATGTTACTTGTCTTTAATGTATTCCATTCTAAATTGTCTTCACTAAGGAATTTTGATTTGGTTTTGGTTTCTTATGTTGTTTTCAAGTGACTACGTCAAGAATGTTGATTCTCTGCCTTCAATCGTTTTCCATGTCCACACGGAATGTAGATCAATTTCCCATTGATCATGACAAAAAAACATATCCTAGTAGGTTTATGATACGGAATCCCAAGATTGCATGCAATTAAACATGATAGAGAAGAATTTAGATATTTTTAAATGTATAATTTTTTAGCTATCTTGCCTCATTATCTCCTAGGTGTAGAGAATGAAGGGAATGTACTACCTTGTGCATAGGCTTTAACATCAATCGCATTCCTGGTCCTTCACAAGTTTAGGGTATGGTGACAAATATTGTGGTAAATGGTGAGGAAGATTGAAAGATAAGAAAAAGGATTCAATGGTAAAGTAGCTGCATCAAGTTGAAAAAAATATTTCTTTTCTTTGGAAGAATAAGTACATGAGAAGTTACACCCAAATGCAAGGAAAAAAGCCGAATTGAAAAAATAATAGCAGTCTCACAAAGTGTACTTGATTTTGTTGTTTTAAATGAATAGGTTTGATGTTTTCTTAGAATTAAGAGAGGAACATGGGGAAAAATGACGATGAAAGCATTAAGAATGATTTGAGTATGGTCTTAGGAAATGAAAACAAAATCTATTCCAGTAACTCTGATGGTAATCTTTGTTTTCCTTTTTTTCGAAGGTATGGGAAAAAACGTGTTGTATTAAAAATTAAAATATAATGCATCCTTGGAAATGAAGATTCGATGGATAGTGGAATGTTTTCTAATATTGCATATTTATAAATTCTTAATGCTATTAAGGATATGTACGTATTTTATTGTTTTAAAACCTTTTTTTAATGATGAATAAGAGAAAATGATACATTTGACTGTATTTTTTATATCCATGAGATATTTTACTTTAATTGTGTTAAAAGATGTTGTTTTCAGAAAACTAGGCATTCACCATGTGATAGTTTGCATTGATGAAACAAACGTATACATATTGGGTATGCTTTGTGATTTGATTTGATCATGGTTTGATGTTAGATATGGTGAACATAAGTCGGAAGAATGGTTTGAATGAGAAAAAAATAGTCTTTTTTGAAGATTATTTAATCGTGAATAATGGTTTTTTTAATCTTTTTTATGGTAAAGAAACGTTGTGCTTTAGCATAGAAAAGAATGTGGGTACAAAAACTTTAAGAGTTTCAAATGGTGGGGAATTGTTTCATGTGGTCGGTTGGAGACAGTAAATTCTTCGGTTCCGTGCAGGTTCATTTATGTGATTGTAACATCTTTGATGGATATTGCAATGGAAACTCTCCTCTTGTGCAATGAAACTTCACGACTACATGATGTGTAGCACTAGTCTACCAAGAACTAATGATTTAACACAGCATAAGAATGATAGCTAGGATATTTAGGATAACAATTTACAATTTGTTATCAGTTTAGTGACATGAAACATATATTGTACGAGGTATCTTGTTATGTTGTAGTTTATGCTTATTCGATTGTGACAAGAAATGTTGGAACAATGTTCCTTTTTGCCGAGTCTTTAGGGAGCAGACTGCAGTCAATCTTAGTTTGTTTGCGCTTCATCTGGTACACTTTAGTATTGTTGGAAATCTTCGTATGAGGTCGTCTCCGCTTCCCTTTCCCGCCACCCTGACTTCCGCACAAGGTTGGCTAGGTTCATAAATGTCTGGGCTACTGTTGTTGGGCCCCACGGAAACTGTGTAGCCTTGCAGGCACCCTTATCACCGTCGTTGCAATGCTCCCATCGGTTACGACTTTAGCACGCACGCCATCGGAAAGCTTTCGTCACCACAGCCGACTCCCGGCCACGTCGCGTGCACCCATCTATTTTGGACTGGACGAGACAGCGATGGAGCGTCTGAAGGCGTTGGATCTGTTTGGCGAAATGTCGGTAAGACCGCTTGGCCATAAATCTTCGGGCGATCCAGAAGCTATTCTTGACGAGTCCGCAGAACTTCTGTCGTCTTTGACTCGACTCACTCGCAAATTGCGCAGAGTATGCACGAGTCAGAAGAAAAGCCCGCGTGATTGAGGCTGTACTTTCGCAAACAGCACCTTGTATATCGGTCCTGCATCCCACCCAGAAGACGCACACGGTGCGACGTCACCGCGCGTCGCCCACTTATCACATCTCACGCTCTCCGTACATTCCCCCTGCCTTTTCTGTCGCGCACGCGCGTCGTTCCCAAGACAGCCCGTGAGAGAAACTGAGGGCAACGCTCGGTCGGCCTAGTCAAGTGGCAGACGTCATGTGTGGCCCACACCTCATGGGAAATGGACGGCCTTCCCATCGGCTCCGCCCGTCACCGCCACTACTGTCGGCAGGTAACAGCTGTGACAATCTGTCCCGAAAAATGGACGAAGACTCTGACAGCTGCTGTTGCGAACTCTTCCTTTTGTTGTGTAGCCAACGTCTGCTGGACTGAATGCATGCCGTTGGGCCTGCAGCCGCCCCACTGCAAAGCACACCAAAGATCTACACGACTCGCTACCGCCGTGCAGCTGACCACACCGCCGAGCATGACTGTTTATCACGTCACAATCGTCGTCGTCAGCGATGCTGAACGACGCCCTCTCTTACCCCGACAGGCGTCTGCTCCGCCGGAGTCGTGCACAGAGAACGCCGCCTCCGATCACATCACCCCCTCCTCCGACGCCCTTCTCTTCCCGTCCCTCCGCCCCGCGTTCGCACCCGCTTCGCCCATTATCGAGGTGCGAGACCTTCTCCCGCTCGCCGGGCTTGTGCTCCTGCGACGGAAACGAGCTGCTTCGGGTTTCGTCGCGTCAGCGCTTTTCAGATGCGCCTGCACAGGCTCATCGTTTCTGTTGAAGTCGCGACGAGTCGGGTCGGCCCGACCGCTCGCCTTGACGTCCCTCACCCGGTGGGACGTGTCGTGAGCCGAAGTCAGCAGCGCGCGTGCGAATCTCAGCTGCATGGATGGGTAGGTTAGGATGGCAGGCCACCCTCCGACCGGTCCCCCGAGAAAACTGATTATTCACAGTCTCGTCCTCCTCGCAACTCTCCCCTTCCTCCTCTCGTGCGTAGCCGCGGACCACGTTAGCACCGCGTCAGCCTCCAACCTGATCTCAGCTGCTAACGTTAGAGGCGCAAGTGCTCGGTTCACTGCAGACGTCGCCGTCACCGCGTCATCCGCACGTGTGCTGCTGCGAACGAGGAAGTCGCTGTTTGGGTCTGTTGAAAATCCTGCAGCGGTATCCACTGCTGCCGATAGCAGTGGCAGCGGTAGCGGCAGCATCAGCAGCGGCGGCGGCTTGACTGGGGACGGTGGTAGCAGCAACAGCAGCAGCAGCAGCAGCAGCAGTGGCAGCAGCAGCAGCAGCAGCAGCAGCAGCAGCAGCAGCAGCAGCAGCAGCAGCAGCAGCAGTAGCAGCCGCAGCAGCAGCAGCAGCAGCAGCAGCAGCAGCAGTGGCGTCGCCACCATCGCAAACAACTCAAGCAGCAGTACCATCAACAGCAGTCAGGAAAATCCCCTTCAGAACAGCAGCAGCGTCGGTCTCAACGGCAGCGACAGCAGCAGCAGGGTCAGCAGCATCGGTAGCACAATCAGCAGCAGCAGCAGCAGCAGCAGCAGCAAAAGCAGCGACGTCGGCGGCGGCGACGTCGGCCGCAAGAGCAGAACCATCATTGCTGCCAGCACCACCAGTAGCACCAGCACCAGCATCACCAACAGAAGCACCGGCACCAACTCTACCACGGTCAGCAACTGCAGCGGCAGCAGCAGCAACAGCGACTGCGGCAGCAGAGACATTCTCACGATAGGATTGCTTTACTCGAGCAGGTTGCCGTATTCAGAAACCCTAAAGTCAGGTGAGCTCCCGTGAGACCCTGACACACTGTCAAAAGACTGCCCAAAAGTAACTTGAGTCACCGAAGATGACTTGAGTCACCAAAGATGACTTGAGTCACCAAAAGTGACTTGAGTCACCAAAAGTAACTTGAGTCACCAAAGATGACTTGAGTCACAAAAAGTGACTTGAGTCACCAAAAGTGATCTGAGTCACCAAAAGTGATTTGAGTCATCAAAAGTGATCTGAGTCACCAAAAGTGATTCGAGTCACGAAAAGTGATTTGAGTCATCAAAAGTGATTCGAGTCACCAAAAGTGATCTGAGTGGAGCTTGAAGGCAGGAGAGAGATAGTCGACTTGATTTTTGTTGTGCAGCTAGAGTCAAGGGCGAAGACTTTTGAGAGAGGGAGATCATTTTTGGGTGCCGCTTATTGAGCTGGATGTCCAATACACGGTGTGTAGTGTGGCCACGGATGTGGTTTTTTTGTGGATGGAGAGGTGATGTGCAGGGCTGTTTTTTTTTCCCAGTCAAGGAACTCCAGAACAGGATGCGTTGCGGGGTAAATAGCTGGAAGTAAGCATTCAGATGTTTTCCCTAACAGTCTCAGGTTTCCAGTTCCTGAATCTGATGCCGTGTCCGTCGTTTTCCCTCAGACAGCCTTCTCCTGCTGGTCGTTTTGTCCTTCAAGTTATCCTGAGAGTCAGCGTTGTCACTCGCTTCCCCATCCCACTTTGGCAGTGGTGAGATTAGCGGTGGACGAAGTGAACGCGGACAACACAGTGCTTCCGAACAACCGAGTCCGAGTCGTGATGGCCGACACCACGTTCGACGCCTTGTCGGCGCAACTTGCAGGTTGGTGCGTGCGTGCATGCCTGCATGCACATGGCACACGTGACACGTGCATGC